>JASFXZ010000106.1:0-314173 GCA_032209605.1 Mactromeris polynyma | reverse complement strand
TTTTTTGGTACAGTATAAGTTCTGATAAGTAGCGCTAAATTCACAAATATTCGTCGACAGTAAACAATGCAAAATACAGAAAACGTTTCGTGCGCTCACTACTAGCTAATAGAAACGTCTGGATTTATTTGCATACAGACATACAAGACTGTATAGACATAGTATCGTATTGCATACAGATATACCCGACTGTGTAGACATAGTATCGTATTGCATACAGACATACAAGACTGTATAGACATAGTATCGTATTGCATACAGATATACACGACTGTATAGACATAGTATCGTATTGCATACATATATACCCGACTGTATAGACATAGTATCGTATTGCATACAGATATACCCGACTGTATAGACATAGTATCGTATTGCATACAGATATACCCGACTGTATAGACATAGTATCGTATTGCATACATATATACCCGACTGTATAGACATAGTATCGTATTGCATACATATATACCCGACTGTATAGACATAGTATCGTATTGCATACAGACATACAAGACTGTATAGACATAGTATCGTATTGCATACAGATATACCCGACTGTATAGACATAGTATCGTATTGCATACAGATATACCCGACTGTATAGACATAGTATCGTATTGCATACAGATATTCACGACTGTATAGACATAGTATCGTATTGCATACATATATACACGACTGTATAGACATAGTATCGTATTGCATACAGACATACAAGACTGTATAGACATAGTATCGTATTGCATACAGATATACACGACTGTATAGACATAGTATCGTATTGCATACATATATACCCGACTGTATAGACATAGTATCGTATTGCATACAGATATACCCGACTGTATAGACATAGTATCGTATTGCATACAGACATACAAGACTGTATAGACATAGTATCGTATTGCATACAGATATACCCGACTGTATAGACATAGTATCGTATTGCATACAGATATACCCGACTGTATAGACATAGTATCGTATTGCATACATATATACACGACTGTATAGACATAGTATCGTATTGCATACAGATATTCACGACTGTATAGACATAGTATCGTATTGCATACATATATACACGACTGTATAGACATAGTATCGTATTGCATACAGATATACACGACTGTATAGACATAGTATCGTATTGCATACAGATATACACGACTGTATAGACATAGTATCGTATTGCATACAGATATACACGACTGTATAGACATAGTATCGTATTGCATGCATATATACTCGACTGTATAGACATAGTATCGTATTGCATACAGATATACACGACTGTATAGACATAGTATCGTATTGCATACATATATACACGACTGTATAGACATAGTATCGTATTGCATACAGACATACAAGACTGTATAGACATAATATCGTATTGCATACAGATATACACGACTGTATAGACATAGTATCGTATTGCATACATATATACACGACTGTATAGACATAGTATCGTATTGCATACAGATATACACGACTGTATAGACATAGTATCGTATTGCATACAGATATACACGACTGTATAGACATAGTATCGTATTGCATACAGATATACAAGACTGTATAGACATAGTATCGTATTGCATACATATATACCCGACTGTATAGACATAGTATCGTATTGCATACAGACATACAAGACTGTATAGACATAGTATCGTATTGCATACAGATATACCCGACTGTATAGACATAGTATCGTATTGCATACATATATACCCGACTGTATAGACATAGTATCGTATTGCATACATATATACCCGACTGTATAGACATAGTATCGTATTGCATACAGATATACCCGACTGTATAGACATAGTATCGTATTGCATACATATATACACGACTGTATAGACATAGTATCGTATTGCATACAGATATACCCGACTGTATAGACATAGTATCGGATTGCATACAGATATACCCGACTGTATAGACATAGTATCGTATTGCATACATATATACACGACTGTATAGACATAGTATCGTATTGCATACATATATACAAGACTGTATAGACATAGTATCGTATTGCATACAGACATACACGACTGTATAGACATAGTAACGTATTGCATACAGACATACACGACTGTATAGACATAGTAACGTATTGCATACAGATATACACGACTGTATAGACATAGTATCGTATTGCATACAGATATTCACGACTGTATAGACATAGTATCGTATTGTATACATATATACACGACTGTATAGACATAGTATTGTATTGTATACAGATATACACGACTGTATAGACATAGTATCGTATTGTATACATATATACCCGACTGTATAGACATAGTATCGTATTGCATACATATATACACGACTGTATAGACATAGTATCGTTTTGTATACAGATACACGACTGTATAGACATAGTATCGTATTGCATACAAATATACACGACTGTGTAGACATAGTATCGTATTGCATACAGACATACACGACTGTATAGACATAGTATCGTATTGCATACATATATACACGACTGTATAGACATACTGCAGTATCATATTATGCTTAAGTGGCAAATGTATTTTTCTTTTAATTACCGGTACAATAATTGTGGATGATTCTCGTATACGTACACTGAAGCATCGATTTATAGTTAAAATGCAGCCCTCACATACACTAAATAATATAATCACGGTACTGAGCAAACACAACATTTGTTCAAAACGTCCACATACAATGCGGGTATAATAAGGACTTGTTCTTGTAATGATTTCTTAATGTTAAGTGGCAACTTAACTTTTTCGTGTGTGTTTCACCTTTAACAGCGTGTTCCAAAAAATAGTTTTATCTATTGAAAAATAAGCCATTAAATGTTCTCATTATTCGTAATATAAAGCAAAAAACAAACACATTCTGGTGTCAATATAGCATATTTGTTTTTTGAATTTAGGGAAATTAATCGATAAGACGGTTGGATTGACAGAAACAAATCTAACATCCCCAGGATACACGGATGATGTTCCATATGCCTTGTACGTATCTTCTTCTTGTGTAATCATTTCACCTGTTCTTTATTTCTTAATTTTGTTAATACGGTAACATTAAAAGAATCTGACAAACTCAATTACATTAGTTTCATCGTATTAATACGTACCGTAATGTTGAAAATGAATTCCTCTGAACATACGGTAATGCTTAAGTCACATTTTCTCTTCCTTTCTTAGTGCTTTGATGTCGTTAGAAATAAAACATTTTATAGAATAATAACGGACGCATATGACACCTACTTTACACGGCACATGTGCATTTATTGAGTAAATACATGACTGTATTCTATTTCAGTAATACTACCTGGAATTATCGGTATACAACCAATTACCCAAACCATACATTGGTTTTGACCATACACGATTTCATAATGGAGGCAGAAGACAAAAACCACAAGTGTCTGTATGATAGACTTACAATATATGACGGTAAGTATACATACGGGTCCTTTTATAGCTCATCGTTAGGATCGTTGGATGTCCGTCGTCCGACGTCAACTATTTCTTTAAACAACATCTCCACCTATACCACTGAATGGATTTTGTCCAAACTTCACATGAATGATCTTGAGCGGCGGGGGGTCAAAGTTGCATAATTCGTTCCAGTCTGCTGATTAAGTGGGTCACACAAATAGATTTTTGATTTTAAAAGTGAAAACTTTGAAATCATCTTGCCCAAAACAATAAGAACTATAGCTTTGATATTTGGGGTTCAGCACTGTCTAGGGATCCTCATACAATATTACATAAATCATTAAGTTCCGTCAAAAAAAATATATATAGTGGAAACAATAAACGACATCTCCTCCTAAACCACATACTAGATTTTGTCCAAACTTCACAGGAATGATCCTTATGTTTTCCTCTTTCAAAATTATATTACTGGTTCCGGTCTGTTGCATGAGTAGGTCACAGGAGCTAAACATAGATTTTAAAGTGAACATTTGGAAATCTTCTAGTGCAAAACCATTTGGATTAGAGCTTTGATATTTTGTGTGTAGCATGTCTAGTAGTCATCTTACAATATTGCATAAATTATTAAGTTCCGTTAAAATCCATGTCTGCCAACGTTCCCTATGTGTTTAGTGTGGAAACTATAAACGACATTTCCTCCTAAACAATTTAATAGATTTTTACCAATTTTTTTTAGAAATGATCACTGGAGTCCTCTTTCAAAATGATATAAATGGTTCCGGTCTGCTACATAAGTAGGTCGCAGGAGTTAGAATAGATTTTAAAAGTGAAAACTTTGAAAAATGTTCTCGTTCAAAGCCATAAGGCTCAGAGGTTTAGTATTTGGTGTGTAGCATTGTCTACTGGTTCTCTTACAAGAATGCAGAAATTATTAAGTTCCGTTAAAAATAATGGTCGTGAGAAGGTGGGGGTCTTGTTAAAGTTTTTATTTTATTTTGTTGTCCATTACTATAATGTATAGAATTTGGATATTTGGTGTGTGGTCCTCTTCCAAGAGTGTATAAATAATTAAGTTCTGTCAAAAAACAGGTTGGTCAGGGGGCATTGCTTTGTTGCCTTTATGTATATAGTGGACGTCTCCTCCTAAACTGCTGAATGGATTTTTTAAACATATTACCAATTTATTGAAACATTAGTCAAATTCAGTCAGAATGGCAGTGCACCCTAGACGATACAGGATCGCCGAGCAACAGCTAATTCCACATAATCAGTCCTCCCTTTGCTCGAAGATTAATATTTCAAGAATCGCCCTTTAATATATATTCTATGAAAGGACATCAGTGGCATTTACGCCAGTCCATTTTACGCATAATTAATTTTATTTATTTCATTGCATTATTGATGTTAGTAATCAAAACGTTTACAGGATACAACGAATCTTACCCAATAATCGCAACCCTTTGCGACAAAATAACTGCGGGTACTGAGTGCAAAACCACAGGCAATTTTGTGTATGCAATATTTGAATCCGACCATGACAACAACTATAAGGGTTTCAGCATTGGAGTAAGATCTGATGGTCCTACAACTACCACTAGTACCACAACCAGCACCACAACCAGCACCTCAACAAGCACCTCAACAAGCACCAAAACCAGTAGCACCAAAACAAGCACCACCAAACCCAGCACCAAAACCAGCACCACTACAATTACAACGCCATCTCCAGTAACATCAGCATCTGCAGGCAACGTCAACAACAGCGATAAAGGTATGGATTGGCTTTGATTTGTATGTTTATTTTATCATTCAATCATACACTATAAACCGTCAACGTGGTATATTATGTTAAATCTTGTACGAGCACTAATTGTTTAGTGAGTGAGTGTTGAGAACAATGTGTAGGATATATTCTGCCTTCTTTAGTTTTTATTAAAATTGTATTTTCCCCATTGATACGAATTGTTGGGTTAAGCCTGGGTCACATAAATCTCTCGGACGGTTTACGGGTCCCGTAAGGGCAAGACGTCCTTTAAAACCCGTTGGTAGTCGCAACACGACATGCCGTGCCGGCCTGCAATAATTTTCGAAGGTTTCGACACGTATGAGCGCCTAGTAGCCAGTGACTGAAAGTTAAGCAAGTAGGAAGTCCAGTAGGAAGTCCGAACGCCGGGGGCTTCATGTGACCGAGGTATTAGCTTTTAATGCATGCACGCAAACTGTATTGTAAGGATTATAAATGTTGCATTAATAATTTACTGCACATTCTGTGCAGTAAATCAGCCATGAAATGCGACCATATCCTTTGAAATAAATGACTGTACGTTTAGTTTATATTCGATTTAGATGAGAAGGACGATTCCACGATTTTTATAATAGTTGGCAGCTCGGTAGGTGGTATACTCCTGTTGATATTGATTGCTTTGATAATCATATGCCTCCTCAAGTCAAAGAAAAGGCCCCAATCTGCTGTAAGCGGCGACAGTAACACCAAACGTGTCCTATGGAGCCGTGGTAGTACAATGGTTCACCCTGTAGACTTCTCTAAAACAACCGTGCCGCCAGGAGAGATAATACAGACCAACATATTTGACCTGGACCTTCCCAATGGACACGGTAAAGCGAACCTACTCCCGCCAATAAGTTCACATTACCCTTGAAGAACATAAGACTTTCTCTTGTGATTTGTAAAATCTATAGTAATCTACAACGCGCTTACCGACATACAATGTCTTCAATATATTAATTCCTCGATTATGGCTGAAGTTTATGCTTTAATTTCTAAGACTTGTATATATATACAATTTAAATAAATGCACGGAAACCTATAAATACTATGAGTATCAGTCGATCCGCCATTGGCTTGCACATGACTATACATTGCGCTGATGTGGAACGAGTGCATTAAGAGTTTTGTTTTGTTATATAAAAAGGTTGCCATCGTTTCACATATTTGCACTACCATTACTTTTTATTCGATACTAAATCGATGGATAAACTTTTCTTATCAGAACATACACAACAATAATGCTTAATGATAAAATGTTATTTACATCATTTGGTAAGCGGTCAGCATAACTCGAACACTTTTATAAATGGGGAGTTAAAAAGATTACTGAACCGATCATGGAACCATGATAGGTATCTCTTGTGGTATGTAATCATACAGATGACGTTATGGTTAAATATAGAACTGTCTGTGATATGATTATGTTCTGTGATTTTGCTTATATTATAACTACATGCATTCCATGAGTATAGTTTTGAGCTGAGTGCTATTTTTAATTGCTCTTGTTTGCCCTTTTCCCATTATCATGTGTGTTTGTTTTGTGATTTCTGTCCCATTTATTTATGTTTCTAAGAAATTGTGCATATACTTGTTGAGAATGATGTATGTTATTCAATTATTCAATACACTAGTTATGGTCAACGAATACGATTTAGGATCTTTTTGGTATTTAGAAGGATAACGTTATGTATAAAACCATTTAAAGTTATTGAGTATTCAAAGCCTTGTTGTGTACTAGTATTTTATAAACCTCTGTGCTATAGTTTGAAATATAAACTTTCCACGGCACTCACTGTGTATGTAACTCATGCTTGTAAATCTATTATACTTTTTGTGTGCAATATTTAAATGTATTAATTCTTAAATAGTATTGATGTATACTTTAAAGAACATGGTATCTTGAAAAGAGACGATTGCAATTTCGACAGGGAATACAAATGTAGAAACTGTCGCTTGGTATAGATATGGATTTCTAAAACATACCATAACGTGATGCAGTGATTACCTACTTTCTCGTGGTTTAATTGTGATATCGCTGATCTGTAAGATTATAGATGCGACAATTTCCAGTCAGACCAAGTTCTTATCTAATTACATAACGCAGGTACATAATTACATCTAATGACATAACGCAGGTACATAATTACATCTAATGACATAACGCAGGTACATAATTACATCTAATGACATAACGCAGGTACATAATGACATAACGCAGGTACATAATTACATTGCAACATATTTATCAGGAGATTCATGACATATTTCTGAAAATTAAACATTATCACGTCAACTGTTTTTAATAAAGATGTCATACTTTAACTGATAAAATGAATATATTACATTGTTAAACATATTTAAATTAATTCAGTTCAGGTCTTTCTTAATTTACAAAATTGCTACTTTTAATTGATCAATATACTGTATAAGTTGATGTTATTTATTATGTATCTACCGTTTTTTGTGTTGTTACTTATAAAACTCTTTATGCTTATATTGTATTTAAACAAGTGTACATTGAGTGTGCTTATAAATAAAATTGAGTTTTGTTAAACACTGTGTTGGTGATTCTTTCAAATAATTTGATAAAAAATGTTCAATCTTCCCGAGTATTAATATTGGCTATGTCTCAGGGCATCCCGGCACAGTAAGGTAATAATTATGTCACCGGCATAAATGAGACCATCATTAACAAGAAATATTTTTAAAAAAGATTTTCGGCGCAATCTGAAGCAAGGAAATGTTTCCAAACTGAAGGTTAAGATTTGTTGTACACCATATAATATTGCCGAGATGTTACGATTGCTGGTAACTCGATTACAACTCCAATACCTGCAAGGGGAGAGCACTGCGTCGGAGATTAGATAAAAATAACTCCGTAGTGCGCTGAGTCATACATACACAGTAAAGTATGTTTCAATATAGTTCACCAGTACTTATTGTATCAATCGTGAAATCACACATTCATGTTAATTAACTTGTTATGGATTTGTCAGATTTAAACAATATAAATGTCCGTGACTGGTACATAAAACCTAAAATGTCTTCTTTATTCTAACGCCGGGCAATTTCCCATGGGGTTGACTAACAACACTACTCACAAGATAAATCTTCAAATATACTATGGATGTACTTTCAGACGCAGTTGTTAAGGCAAACAATATAATGTTCATCAGGTTTTCATACAACAATGTCATGTTTACAATAATAAGAATAACGCCTCTATCGTGATCAAAATGTTTTCGTTGCAAGCATAACACCATTGCAATAATTGTGTTTATTACTTTGCTCCGGATGAAAAATAGGAGTTATTGTTAGGTCTGTGAAGTTGGCTGTTAGTTGTTAGTTCTTAATTCGGATGTTCATTCCCGAATACACAGCTATAAGTTGTTAGTTCAGATGTTCATTCACGAATACACGTATAAGTTGTTAGTTCAGATGTTTATTCGAATAAACATAGCCAGAAGTTAGATGTGAGTTCGGATATGATGTAGCGAATACACAGCTATTAGTTGTTAGTTCAAATATTTATTCGCATATGATGAGGCGAATACACAGCTAGTAGTTTTTAGTTCAGATGTTTATTCGAAAAAACATAGCCAGAAGTTAGATGTGAGTTCGGATATGATGTAGCGAATACACAGCTATTAGTTGTTAGTTCAAATATTTATTCGCATATGATGAGGCGAATACACTGCTAGTAGTTGTTAGTTCAGATGTTTATTCGAAAAAACATAGCCAGAAGTTAGATGTGAGTTCGGATATGATAGAATGAATACACAGCTATTAGCAGTTGAGATCTTTATTCGCATAATATTATGATGTAGCGAATACACAGCTAGTAGTTTTTAGTTCAGATGTTTTTGCGAAAAAAAACATTGTCAGAAGTTAGATGTGAGTTCGGATATCATGAAGCGAATACACAGCTATTAGTGGTTAGTTCAGATGTTTATTCGCATATTATGCGGCGAATACACAGCTAGTAGTTGTTAGTTCAGATGTTTATTCGAAAAAACATAGCCAGAAGTTAGATGTGAGTTCGGATATGATGTAGCGAATACACAGCTATTAGTTGTTAGTTCAAATATTTATTCGCATATGATGAGGCGAATACACTGCTAGTAGTTGTTAGTTCAGATGTTTATTCGAAAAAACATAGCCAGAAGTTAGATGTGAGTTCGGATATGATGTAAGAAAAACAGCGCTATTAGTTGCTAGTTCAAATGTTTATTCGCACATGATGAGGCGAATACACAGCTATTAGTTGCTAGTTCAGATGTTATTTCTAAAAAACATAGCCAGAAATAAAGATGAGAGTTCGGATATGATGTAACGAATACACAGCTATTAGTTGCAAGTTCAAATGTTTATTCGCATGATATTATGATGTAGCGAATACACAGCTATTAGTTGTTAGTTCAGATGTTTATTCGAAAAAACATAGCCAGAAGTTAGATGTGAGTTCGGATATAATGTAGCGAGTACACAGCTATTAGTTGTTAGTTCAAATGTTTATTCGCATATGATGCGGCGAATACACATCTAGTAGTTGTTAGTTCAGATGTTTATTCGAAAAAACATAGACAGAAGTTAAATGTGAGTTCGGATATGATGTAACGAATACACAGCTATTAGTTGCTAGTTCAAATGTTTATTCGCTTATTATGCGGCGAATACACAGCTAGTAGTTGTTAGTTAAGATGTTTATTCGAAAAAACATAGCCAGAAGTTAGATGTGAGTTCGGATATGATGGAATGAATACACAGCTATTAGTTGTGAGTTGAGATGTTTATTCGCATACTATTATGATGTAGCGAATACACAGCTATTAGTTGTTAGTTCAGATGTTTATTCGAAAAAACATAGCCAGAAGTTAGATGTGAGTTCGGATATGATGGAATGAATACACAGCTATTAGTTGTGAGTTGAGATGTTTATTCGCATAATATTATGATGTACCGAATACACAGCTAGTAGTTTTAAGTTCAGATGTTTTTGCGAAAACACATTGTCAGAAGTTAGATGTGAGTTCGGATATCATGTAGCGAATACACAGCTATTAGTGGTTAGTTAAGATGTTTATTCGCATATTATGCGGCGAATACACAGCTAGTAGTTGTTAGTTCAGATGTTTATTCGAAAAAACATAGCCAGAAGTTAGATGTGAGTTCGGATATAATGGAATGAATACACAGCTATTAGTTGTTGGTTCAGATGTTTATTCGCATATCATGCGCCAAATACACAGCTAGTAGATGTTAGATCAGATGTTTATTATAGAAAACATTGTCAGAAGTTAGATGTGAGTTCGGATATGATGTAACGAATACACAGCTATTAGTTGTTAGATCAGATGTTTATTCGAAAAAACATAGCCAGAAGTAAAGATGAGAGTTCGGATATGATGTAACGAATACACAGCTATTAGTTGTCAGTTCAAATGTTTATTCGCATAATATTATGATGTAGCGAATACACAGCTACTAGTTGTTAGTTCAGATGTTTATTCGAAAAAACATAGCCAGAAGTTAGATGTGAGTTCGGATATGATTTAGCGAATACACAGCTATTAGTTGTTAGTTCAAATGTTTATTCGCATAATATTATGATGTAGCGAATACACAGCTATTAGTTGTTAGTTCAGATATTAATTCGAAAAAACATAGCCAGAAGTTAGATGTGAGTTCGGGTATGATGTAGCGAATACACAGCTATTAGTTGTTAGTTCAAATATTTATTCGCATATAATGAGGCGAATACACTGCTAGTAGTTGTTAGTTCAGATGTTTATTCGAAAAAACATAGCCAGAAGTTAGATGTGAGTTCGGATATGATGTAGCGAATACACAGCTATTAGTATTTAGTTCAAATATGTATTCGCATATGATGAGGCGAATACACTGCTAATAGTTGTTAGTTCAGATGTTTATTCGAAAAAAACATAGCCAGAAGTTAGATGTGAGTTCGGGTATGATGTAACGAATACACAGCTATTAGTTGCTAGTTCAAATCTTTATTCGCGTATGATGAGGCGAATACACAGCTAGTAGTTGTTAGTTCAGATGTTTATTCGAAACAAAACAAAGCCAGAAGGTAGATGCGAGTTCGGATATAATTGAATGAATACACAGCTATTAGTTGTTGGTTCAGATGTTTATTCGCATATCATGCGCCAAATACACAGCTAGTAGTTGTTAGTTCAGATGTTAATTCGAAAAAATATAGCCAGAAGTTAGATGTGAGTTCGGATATGATGGAATGTATACACAGCTATTAGTTGCGAGTCCAGATGTTTATTCGCATAATATTATGATGTAGCGAATACACAGCTAGTAGTTGTTAGATCAGATGTTTATTCGAAAAAAACATAGCCAGAAGTTAGATGTGAGTTCGGATATGATGTAACGAATACACAGCTATTAGTTGCTAGTTCAAATGTTTATTCGCATATTATGCGGCGAATACACAGCTATTAGTTGTTAGATCAGATGTTTATTCGAAAAAACATAGCCAGAAGTAAAGATGAGAGTTCGGATATGATGTAACGAATACACAGCTATTAGTTGTAAGTTCAAATGTTTATTCGCATAATATTATGATGTAGCGAATACACAGCTAATAGTTGTTAGTTCAGATGTTTATTCGAAAAAACATAGCCAGAAGTTAGATGTGAGTTCGGATATGATTTAGCGAATACACAGCTATTAGTTGTTAGTTCAAATGTTTATTCGCATAATATTATGATGTACCGAATACACAGCTAATAGTTTTAAGTTCAGATGTTTTTGCGAAAACACATTGTCAGAAGTTAGATGTGAGTTCGGATATCATGTAGCGAATACACAGCTATTAGTGGTTAGTTAAGATGTTTATTCGCATATGATGCGGCGAATACACATCTAGTAGTTGTAAGTTCAGATGTTTATTCGAAAAAACATAGCCAGAAGTTAGATGTGAGTTCGTGTATGATGTTTGCGAATACACAGCTATTAGTTGTGAGTTCAGATGTTTATTCGCATATTATGCGGAGAATACACAGCTAGTAGTTGTTAGTTCAGATGTTTATTCGAAAAAATATAGCCAGAAGTTAGATGTGAGTTCCGAAATGATGTTAGCGAATACACAGCTATTAGTTGTTAGTTCAAATCTTCGTTCCCGAATTCGCAGCTGTAAGATGTTAGTTCAGACGTTTATTCGAAAATGCATAGCCAGAAGTTAGATTTGAGTTCTGATATGACGTTGCTACTTCACAGCTTTTAGTTGGTAGTTCAGATGTTCCATCCCGACTTGTTTATTGAGAAGTTAATTCAAGAATGCCTGAAGTTAGATGTCATTTCGAATAACAAGTAGAGAATTCACACCTGTTAGTTGCTAGTCCTTACCTTAGTTCTCGTACTCGAATTCATAACCAGATATTAGTGTAGACCGTAATAAACTGTTGTTCAGTGCGTCGGCCTCGATATGTGTTTGCTTTTCATAAATCTTTGAGTAACACAATTTTTTGCCTAAAAACAAATGCTTGTTTCTAAAAAAAACTGAAGGTTATTTTGAGTTTTATCATAAGATTTGGCAACAGCTCTTAGGAGTGTGTCATCACCAAACATGGCAGTAAGCTTTCTGTGAGTTCAACTAGCATATCGTTGATGTACATGATAAACAGTATAGGCCAATGGACAGAACTTTGATTGACAGCTGATAGCTTTCTAATTACACATACCTTTTGATGTCTGTTTGTCGAGTACAAATTGAACCACTGAAGTGATGATGGATTGAAATTATTTGATTGTTATTTGTCAAGAAGGGTTGAATATTTCACTAGATCAAATGCCTTTGACAAGTGCAGAAAGACTGCTACGACAATTGTACTCCCATTAATTCATTTATCCACCTGTCTACTATATATGTCAATGCATTTTCAGCTCTGAAGCCAGACTGAAATTTGTGTATTAAGTTTTTTTCTTTTCAATATATCTTTATAAAAGATCAGAAACATGGCTATAACGCAATATAGTATATTTCAAATTATCTCTAGTGAAGTCAGTAATTTTCGTGAAATATCAAAAACACATTGCAATCACTCAAACTTTTATTGAACTTTATTAATGTAATATGACTAGAACGATTCGCATGACGATTAATTACTATATCTTAAGATGGTAAATTGTACTAAAAACTTGTGTACTTGGTGTCGAAGATGAGGGCGTGCTAATCACGGAAACATAAATGTATATATAATTGCAGAAAACGAAATTTAATTAATAATTTGCATGCATTGTTTGGCCGCAAAATGTGCATTATTAATTAAATTTTCTCCGGTTTTCTTTTAATATGTACATTTCTGACATGTTTTCAAACATCTGACTGTAACATGTTTCTTTGATTTATAAAACTCACTTCTATCACCTGTTTGCAGCAGTTAAGAAATACCTTAGTGTGTTGAATAACAACGCAATGTCCACATTCTTGTGTTTCGGGTCGGTTTTATTGAAAAGTTCATTGATTTGTGTTTTTAAGCTTTGAACCCAGACTGTCGGCAATACGACAATGGAAGAACGCGCACGTTTTGACAATGCATACTTATGTTACTTAAAGTTTATGATACCGAATTGGAAAATATCACTTAACGCTTCTCATTTGTTTTTGGAAGCAAACCAAACTTTATCGTGGAAAGTGTGCACAACCGCTAAATGTCGTGCGAATTACTCATACATTATATCAATGAGCAGTGACTTTTCTGCGTCTTTTACATTTTCATACCAACGAGCTTAATTGGTTTCGTAAATGTTTGACAGAAGAAATCAATAAAATGCGAATGCGAGGTAAAAGTGATAATATTAAGAATTTTAAGACAAGGCATTTCGTTTAAGGCAATATATTATGGTACCCACAGTTTTATGATTAACAAACAGATGTCGCAACCCGCGCACTGAAATACAGTTTATCACGGTCTTAACTAATAGCTGGCTATGAATTTGAGACCTAAAGTGCGAACTAACAACTAACGACTGTACATTCGCCACTTCATATCCGAACTAACAACTAATTTCTGGAAGTGCATTCTCGAACAAACTAACAACTAAAACCTGTGAATTCGAACGAACAGCTGTGGATTCGCCAGTTCATATCCGAACTCATATGGAACATCTGGCTATGCATTTTCGAATTAACATATGAACAAACAACTAAAAGCTGTGAATTCGGGAACGAACATATGATCTACCATCTAACATCCGTGCATTTGCTACATATCCGAATTCAAATCTAACGTCTGGGGATGCATTTTCAAAAAACTTTTAAACTAACAACTACTAGCTCTGTTTGTAAATGAATATTTGGGATAAGATTCTGCAGCATAAATATAAAGCAGTAGGGAGTGCATATTCATTTCTTGTATCTTAATAAATGAGTTTTCTGTACTTTTTTAAACACCCAAAGTAATATTTATATTGGAAAGTAGTCAGGCTAGTCATGAATATTTATTTAATGTATACTAAAATGTAACCGAAGGGACATTTAATACACATATATTCCGCTGATATGTGACTGAAGTGACTCACAAAGTTGTGATTGTAATATCTTCTATCACACAGCATCCACAGTGACACTTCCGTGGTTGATGGATGTGTAAAAAAACAACATTACTACAAACATTTTAAGGATTATTTCAATGCACATATTAAAGTTTACTGTTATTATATTCTTCAAGGGGTCAATATATTGCTGATATTATAGTCTGGTACCTTGTACACTTATGTCCATCTAAAATGCAATTGGGCATTTTTTATTATGATAACTATTCCTTAAGTTTCAAGTGATTACAGAACAAATATAATATTGTTAATTTGCAAGTAAATGTGGAATGCTTAAATAATGATACCATTTTAATATATGATATACATGTTGCATACTTTTGGTGTGGGTTATAAGAAGTCTATAATGCTTATGTTTGTGCAAAGATCTCCAGTACTAAAAAAATCAAAAAACAAATCAATTCAGGATCCAGTTTTTATTCAGGTTACATACAACAATAAATCATGAAATCATGACATACATGCTCTGCATACAACTGATTTTTCATGTGTTTATGTTTTTTTCCACAATAACTACCAAAATCAATTTTTGACATTGATTTCCGTGATGCAAAATATGTCATCCATTACTGTAAGCAATGTGTCTGTGTGGGGAGGGCATTGTCTTATGTATGTGGCATTCACTGTAAGAACTCAATATCTCTTTTGTAATTAACCTGTATCTATTTATTGTGTCTCTTCATGTTTAAGTTTCATGCGTTGAGACCATGTTTTGTGAATGTGGCTTTCCCTGTACTACTATTTCGTACTTATAATGTGTTTAGATTAACATATGAACATATTCATTTTTAATGTATAAACCAATAAACTTTCTTGACAAAATTATAATTTTTTGGACAGCAATTTGATTTGTAAATTGTTTAAGTTAGATTTAACAACATTTATTACTCATGAATACACTTGGATGAAGAACATAGTCAGGATTTTAATAGACAAAATGGTGAAACATATTCAATGCCTGAATAATGATTTCCCATATAACGTATTACTCCTCAACATCACTTTCATCGTCAATAGCTAAAGGCTCTGGTAAATCTTTGGCATCTTGAAGATACATCGTCCATTCTGCTGTTACATTTAATACATCACTATGATAACCAGCATATCCCAAGTACCAAATTACAGCCGATACATGGACACAGGCACCAACAACTCGTGCACCAGCTCTACATTTACAATACCATCCAGTTACCAATACCTCGGTATATTCAATCCATAGCTTGTGCGATTTACCACTTGAGTGCCTACTTTGAATTTTAGCCATCAAAAGACCTGGTTTTGCAACATTAAATAGCAATTCGTAATTTCCATCATCATTTATATGTTCATTTGTATAACTTTTTGCAAGTTTTATTTGGTAAATACTTAATGTTATAGTTCTTAAGTATTCTTCATCTATAACTGGAAAGTTAATATTTTCAGTAGTACATGTATCTGCAAAAGTTTTCCAACATGATCTTTGCCGATCCAAACCCTCACCTCAACCATTTCCATCAGATGATTACTTTGTTTAGATAAATACAACATTTAGACATAAAGGATTACAACATTTATTTGTAATTGCACATACAAGTTTCACATAATCACCTATATAAGGTATTTGTGAATTTGAAACAACACCATCCAAAAGCTTCCAATTTTTTAA
This sequence comes from Mactromeris polynyma, assembly GCA_032209605.1. NCBI lineage: Eukaryota > Metazoa > Mollusca > Bivalvia > Venerida > Mactridae > Mactromeris > Mactromeris polynyma. Next base: position 297,696 of record JASFXZ010000106.1, on the reverse strand, counting down.
TCTCCCATTTACAGACTCAACAACCCATCTTATTTTTGTTATAAGCCGTGATGTGTTACTATCAGCTGTTGTGTGTTGTTTTTGCCCTTTTTTTAGAAAAACTGGCATTTCTGTCTGGATACCTAGTTCATGCATGACATCTACTGCATCACGAAAACCCCTGTCTACAATAAAAACATCATCTTCACGAATCCACTGTTTTAGATGTTCTATATTGTGAGCAAATGCATGTTTTACTATATTGGCATCATTGTTAGAATAATCACTAAAATATGGACCAAGTACAAATGTACACTTACAACATAACCAGTTGTTGTGACAATCATCATTGGTTTAACTAAAGGACGCTTTTTGTGAAGACTATAGGACCGTCTCTGAAATTTGAAGTCAGAACTTTTTTTGTATATAGATGTAAGTGCCATCTAAAACAAGAATAGCAGGGGTGTAATAACCACCAAAAAGGGTTTGTGCAAGTCCCCTGGTATGTTGAGATATTACTGTTTCTCGATCAATATGACTAAATCCAACATGATGATTGGTAAAATCCCTAGACAAAACTTTTCTTGCTGAAGATATAGCTCTTTTAATAGAACCTATACCAACATTAAAAATTGTAGACAGCATGCGATTTGACATACCTGTTCGTAATTTGGTAAGAAGAATTCCTACACATGTTCTTTGCGACCTTGTTTTGGATTGTCTAATATCCTGTATTTTTGAACATAAATCGTTAAATGAGTCTTTGTTTATACCTATAAGATTGACATAATCTGAATCTGACATTTGTAATTGCTCATCAAAATGGATTCTAGTAGCTTTAGTTTTGATGGCAATTTCCCGGACATTTTGTATGACTTCTAATAATTCGGTCCTGCTAAAGGTTGACTCTAAACTGTAAACTATTGATTTTACGCAAATATCATCTTAAAGAAATGTCCAGGACAACATCTGGCACCATCTGGCACCAGCAGGAATAATAACATTATGATCTATAAATAGTTTATATCTTGTTTCTGAAGGTACAACAATCAATTTAAAATTCATTATTTTACAAAAGCAACAACGCCCCCCCCCCAGGTCCGGGGAATAGCGGGGACTTTGACTTTCGGTCGAGCCAATCCCAGGTAAGGCGGGGACAAACTGCTGGTAAAATCCCCGCCAAATGCCCCCGCACCCCGGGGACATCCTAGGTAAGGCCTATTATAATGTACATTTTCAAAACAAAACCACCGCATTCACTCGGCACTGCGGGGCCACCTGGAAGGTAAAAACACGGCCCATTTCCCCCGCTATCCCCGGTATACCCCCGGACCTGGGGGCCTTGGTTACAATTGACTGGTGCATAATGCGGGGCCATCTGGAAGGTAAAAACACGGCCCATTTCCCCCGCTATCCCCGGTATACCCCCGGACCTGGGGGGGGGGGCGTGGTTACAATTGACTGGTGCATAATGCACGCCTATTTACATTCTCTGTTTATACATATGGCTTTTTATCCGTAGAACCGGGTTCGATTCCCGGTAGCGCCATTGACAGAGTTTTAGTGTTCCTCAAAACATGACTTTATTTTTAAACCATTCTTCCAGGTTTTAAAATCTTGAAATTAAACCATCAAAGGAACTCTGAAAATGATTCCTCATTAGGGATTTCTTTTTAAGTGTATTTTGGTGTCCGCGACTCCGCGTACTGGTTAAATAGCACGAATTCTATTGGTAGTGACTGTAGCATGTGCGGTTCCAAACTGTGCATGCGAAGTGGGCTGTTTACAATCACGATTTCCCATAACTTTTAGAGCAAGGATTTATCTGAAAAGTTACAAAGACCAGTTGGTTTGAAACACAGCTGAGTTTACACAGTTTATGTTCCAGTCTGTCTATGTAAACAATGGGTATTGCGCTGTAGCCCCAGGCCTTTTTCTGTAGTTCCCACAGGTCCGACTATCTGACCCATTCCCAAAGCCAAAGCCAAATATATGGGTTTTTCCTTATCAGAAAAATAATCCCGATCAAAAGGCCTGCAAAAAACCATCTACTGGAGTGACCTGGTATATCTTGAAGCTTTTTGAATAACTGTGGCTATTATTGTCCCTTCTGTCATAAATGTGTTTTTGAAGCGATTAAAGTTTTCTCAAATTGGCAAATTTAACGACGTAAATTTTCACAATTTATCAACTTGAAGGCTCTTTTTCCCAAAATGGACAGAAAAAGCCCGGAGCCCTTTCTTATTTTCTCTTTAACTTTAGACTGTGCTCTCAAAGTAATTGTTTGACTGCTGTGAAATATATGAATGCAATTAAAATAGACCTACATAAGAATTTCTGTCTGCTAATCAGTGCTATCATCTTGGATATGGCAAATGACCTGTACAACAAGTTAAATTACTCACTTACGTGAAGTGTTGTGGGGGTTAGACGGCCACTTGGTAAGCTCATTTGGTAAAGCACTGTACCTGTGTTTAGGGGGTTGTGGATTCGAGCACCACATCTTGCACACTTTGACTCGATTTACTGTTGAAGGAGTGTTTAACAGCTCATGGTGGTAGAGCCTCTAATGTCTGAAGGAGGACAAGTGTAGTGTTGTGGGATTAGACATCTGGGGGGCGTTTTATCAACGTGTCTTACGACGTTTTTTGTCGTAAGTCTGTCGTAAGACGCCGAATCTACGACAAGGGCGTTTTATCAACGTTTGTCGTAGCTAAGATGTCGTAACTTTGCCTATTTTTGTCGTAACCTTTAAGACAGGTCTGAGGCTGTCTTAGCGTGTCTTAACTCAAACAAAAATGGCCGCCTTGTGAGTCCGCTTCAACGATATTTTTAGCATTTTCAACAAATAAAGCATAATTCGAATACTTTTGGGACGAAGGTACGAAAATTAACGAGAGGGAATCGCTTAAATGTGCTAAATGTAAACACAATTTAAGAAAAACAACTAAAATGCCTTCGCTGGATCCATGTCAGGTAATCGCTTTGTTTTTTCTCTCTTTTCATAGATAGATCAATATCACGTCCCACACTTTGTCACGACATATTGAATTTATGCATTTTACATTCAATAGATGCTATTATTTCAAGGGAGAATACTGCTTCATTGACTTCATTGACATGCCGAGAAAGCGCCAAGTTTACGTATTATTTCATTAACTTGTTCGTTTATAAAGAACTTACATCAGTCATTAAATAAATGCATCTATTGATTTCATTTTCTGAGTTGTGTGAGGAATATCTGTAACGTGTTACTTATACATGTAGTTAGTAAAAAGTAAACATTACCCCACCCACTTGTATCTGACTGGTCCGTTACTGTTGCTGAATAGAAGACTTATGTTCAATTATTTATTAATGGTATGCAGTCACTGTATGGCATATTTGTTCTATTGCTATATTCCCTTGACGATCCCATACCCATAATATGTTACCAATTTATACAGGGATATTGGTCCCAGCCCCAATGTTTAGAATTTTAGTTTTAGATCCTCCTCTTACCATTATTTTATTGTATACACTCAAGGGATCTGTGTTGGAGGCTCTAATTTGGACATGCCTACTATTACTCATTTTATGTTACAACAACACCTACTATCATGATACTCAGATATTCTGGAATTAATGCACAATATATAAACAAGTTGTATTTTGGTTTTAGATTTCAATCATCAATGAGGTGCACCAGCACTCACATGATGAATGCAATAGTTCTTATAAATAAAATTTAGCATTGATTGTATGAAATAAAATTCTTGGATGACAGTTCACTTTATAACTAAACATAGATAAATTACTTAAAATATATTCATTTAGCCATATTATGGTAAAAGTTGATATTTCTATTGAATAATGTACTGCTTGATATGAATTAATGAATTTAATTAATTGAATGTAAGTAATAAAAATGAAAATGTATTCTTTCTGTCAGCAATTTTGTTGTTGTTGTTGTTGTTAAATGTATTAACATTTTTAAATTTGTGTAATTAATTATTTTCAGGTATGTACATATGACCTGTTGGTTAATTGGAATGGACACAGGAACACATATGATATAAAATAAAGGAGCTTATGCCACACAAGGAAAATAGAGACAAGTCAATAGGAAATAATTAGCAAATATGTCATCATACCAACATATGAGTAAATATGACTATAGGCCTTTTTTTAATTATATGTTTTACGACGACCAGAGACATAAAGTGTCAGAGGAGGAGGAAATAAAAATAAAATTACATTTCTGGAATTTTATTTTTTGGTCGGAAAAAACCCCACAGAAAAGCAAAAGCTATCCTTTATGATTTTCTTTTTGAATGTCAAGTCAATATGTAAGTGTGTGCACATTTTTTTTGTTTTATCTGACAAGTTCACTTCATATTTTCATTAATCACTCTTTATACTTTGTAAATGCATGTTATAATATTTCCTTTAATATATTTCCTCATTGAATTAAAGATGTTAATCTTAAAAGTATCCAGTTTTTTTTCTTAAGACGTTTGTTCCTAGTGAATGGCTCCTTCCCACTTGCACGACACTGGTGGCAGATTGGTCATAACCTGTACATTTTATCCCATTGATAATTGCAATGATTAGGTCATATCAATCTTTGATCTCAATTTTTAATTCACAACGTGGCTGCAACTGTCCTCCAAAAATATTTACTTCGAAGACTTAGCCAGTTACTTCAAACATCTTTGATGTTTATTCTTGTTGAAAATTAAATTGTTGTCACAAGAATTGCAACACCGACAATAAGTACCTGGATTTGACCTACTTTAATATTGATTTTGTGCTGGTGAAATTTTCAGAAAATAGCCGACTTGTGTACACAAAAAATGTCACGATGACGTATTGCTTACGTAATTTACATCCTTTGTTTGGTCGATCTTTATACCTTTTTAAAGATTATTAAACCCAGATTATTTTTCACAGCAGTCTTTTAAACTATTTAATTGGCGTGGAAATGGATTAATACAATTAAACTTTGATGAAAATATCAGAATTGAAGTGGAAAATTACCAACTTGTTTAGAAATAGTGATGATAAAATCGTGCTCAGTGAAAATTTCTTTACATGGGATTGTTTTATCGCTGTTTTTGGAATAACTTTCAATATTAACAACAATATTTTATTGAGGATTTAACATCTTAAAAGGCTGATTTTTACATTGGTTGGTAGAGCACTGTTCTAGCGTTTAGGGGGTCCTAGGTTCGAACCCCACATCGGGTGCACTTTCCCCTTGATTTGCTTCAACTGGTACAAATTTATGATCAACCAATATTTTGATATACAGAGTTCATGAGGAATCACCAGAAATTGATTATCCACAATGTGATACTTGTCACAGCCTATTTATCTCCTGTTTTATCCTTTACATGCATATATATGCTGATTGCCTAGTAAGAGAGTTTACATGTACATACCATTTATACATCTTGGCATGACTCGGACAGGGATTAAATCCATGACTTCCAGCACTCAAACCAGACAACTACCTTATGAGTGATTGTGTTCTAACACATTGAGGTGTGTTCATTTGGAGTTTACACTGTAGTACTGGGATGACATATTTAGGATATTGTAACTAAATATGAATATATATCAAACATAACTGTTTGGTCATCTTTTGTTTTCAAGCCTTATAAAACAGTAATGACAGTGTTTTATTCTTTGTTTTTAAGATGTCGAACATTAAAACCAATTCAGAAGGACTTAATTGAATACAACGCATAAGCAGCAGTGGAGCCATCTTATACTTTTGTTTAGTGTTGTTCTTATTAGTTCTATTCTTATATGTAGCTTCAAAGTTCTTAATTGTCATTCTTTTTGCAGCCATGATTGACAGACCATGTACTTCAGTCCAGATGAAATATGATCTACATTATATGAGATCCCAGAATTGCACATGTAAGTGCATAGAATGGTGTAATGGAACTACTGCTACTGTTTGAAACTACTACTCTTAGTAGAAACAGCCATGTTGGCAGCAATTGGAGTATTTCAGGATGACAATCAGGGTAAGTGTTGTACATAAATGTTATCGAATATGAATTGAATAAATTCAATAATGCATAATTCATTCGGTTTTCGCCATGCTTAAAGTGCTTAGCTACACAGTCTATGTTTTCCATTTGCAATTTTGTAAGAAACTGAGAAATGTGATAAAAATCATGGTGAATAAAGTATACTTAGTATATTAAGGTACATTTAAAACGCAAAATGTAAGATTTCTCAAATGTCATGCACTTACTAGCGATGCAAGATGTGAACTTAACATGAAATTGTTTAAAGATGTATCCGGCTCATCTGAACATAAAATGTTTGCATTGGCTTTGGTATCCAGTATTGTTGTTACATTGGCTAAAACATCTTTAATAAGAACCATTGCAATGTAAAACCGATTGAAAAAATCTGGAAGTCTTTTTGTTAAATTTTATGATGTTAAACATCTTTCTTCAACAAATATGGATTAATACATTATGAGTTCATTTTTTATAAATGCATGTTTAGTGATGTTTAACCATAGGAAATATACTTTTCATGTTTGGTTAATTAAACATATGAACAAAAAATTAGCATATCATAACTTTAATTTTACACAATGGTGAACGCTAACTTGGTTTTCAATCAACGGGTATTTTCATATCAGAGATTTTTTAAACGGGCTAAAATGACCTTTAAAAGACATATCACATGTACAAAATGTGTGTTTTTACATGTACTGAGTGTAAATTTTGCATGTATTTGTGAAAATTACTTTAAACATTTTCTGTTTCCTTTTTATTTAGTGACACTGCTGACGAAAAATTATTCGACGCTGAGAAGAGTTCCATTGTAGTGTTGACCATCTTTGTATAATGTGTTGTCAAGAAGACAAGGGCAGTTTAATCAGTAGTCACAGTGAAAACATCATGGAGTGACTTATGTTAGAATGCTAGTGTAAACATCATTGAGTGACTTATATAAAAATGCTAGTGTAAACATCCTTGAGTGACTTATGTAAAAATGCTGTTAAAAATGTATTTTCCAATCTGCCAGATGGAGTTTTCCAAACTGAAACAACAGTGTCAGACACAATATTTTGTTCATGAATATAATTCTGGCATACCCTTGAAATTGTCTTATTAGTATGTGTCACTGCTACCTGACAGTTGAACATTTTGACATGTGTTGTAAATCATAAACATGTGGCAGAAATCTTTAAATATTTCTATGTTATAATTACACTTGAATTACTATAACAGGATGCTAAGCTTTGCTGTTTTTAGGACACATAGGTAACATCTCTACCTGATATGCATGAAACTTGGTTAGCATGTTTGTCTCAATGAAATCTAGACCAAGCCCGAAACTGGATCATCTGGGGTCAAAAACTAGGTCACTAGTTCAAATTATAGTAAAACCTTGTTAACACTCCAGAGGTCACATTTTTTACTTGATTTATGTGAGACATGGTCAGAATGTTTGCCTTAATGAATCTAGATCACGATTGAAACTGGGTTATGTAGGGTCAAAACTAGGTCACTATGTCAAATTATAGTAAACCTTGTTAACCTTCCAGTGGTCACATTTTTTAAAGTTTATCTACATGAGATTGGTCAAAATATTTGCCTTAAGATCTAGCTCAATATTGAAACTGGGTCATCTGAGGTCAAAAACTAGGTCACAGGATCAAATGATTGAAAATGTGGTACTGGGTCCTTTTGGGTCAAAAAGTAGATCACAAGGTCAAATCATTGAACATCCTCTTGGACTCTCTTGAAGCCAACATGGCAATTAACTCAGGTGAGCGATAAAGGGCCACCATGGCCCTCTTGTTTTTATCTTGCCTTCATTGAAATGAATACATTTTATGATAATAATTATGTAACTACCAATGTTGTAAGGAGAAATTTAAAGATATAAAAAACATTGAACAACATGATTTTCAACATGTAACCAAAAAACCTTGAACAACAAGATTTTCAAGATGTAACCAAACTTCCTTGACATCATATTTTTGGTAATGTACTGATATTACAATGTAGATTTGTGCAGTTTTCTGCAAATTGCTGTTCAGTCTGGTTGACCAGACATAGTACATTTTCTCATAAAATTGTGTCATGAAAGCACGGATGTAATGATGTGTTAAAAGTATATATAATTATATTATTTGTGCAATAAGCATTGTCAAGTTAACATCTATTTATTAACATGGATAAAAATACAGTAGTATAGATGAAGGTGACTGTTCTAGAAAAGACCAGTGTATTGACAAATATATTTTGTCGCAACATTTTAAATCAAAGTGCTATTTTCTCTTCTTCTTAATGAAACATAAAACAATGAAGTATTATAATTACAAATGCAATGAAGTGTAGCTGTGAAATTTCGTCACACTGTAGTGACTAGGATTCAATGGTCATGAGCCAAACACTATCAGTTTACTGGTTTTATCCAGAATATGAATTATTTTGTCAGTTCCCAATATGTATCCAAAGTTTTCAAAGAATAATAATACCTCTAGTCCACAGATATTGAAATTTAGTTCATTTAGCACTTAAAATTTCATATTATGAAATTGATGATAATACGAAACATAATTTTTTGCAGGTTTTGCGTGGTAAAACTTCCTCATTTTTAGCTTGGCCAGAGAGCTTATGTCATGGCGAATTGCCTATTGTGTGTGCGTGTGTCTGTGTATAACGGAATATGTTAGATAACGTTTTATATTAAAATAAAGTTATATTAAACTGATTTTGTCATTATTATTTGTTATTAGCTGTGAGATGTTTAGTGGTCTATGATTGACACATAACTGCAGTTTTGAAAGAAAAGTGGATCGATGTTGCTCACTTTAAGTTGCTGAGCATGTTTATACACGTACAACACATTAATTGTAGAGTTACACTTTTAACTCTTGATGACTGCTTCCTAGACAGCATTACTAAATAGGTAGAAGTTGAATTAAATAATGTTTACAAAATAATGGTGTTGGCAGTACTTGATGCCTTGTATTTATACTCCCTCAAACAATGTTTACCAAGGTGAAGACTAGAATCACCCTGTCATTGGTTTGTCTGTCCAATATATAACATATGTAGTTTGTGTGGATAAAAACTTCATCAGTTTTCAAGGGCTTGCTATGAAATGTGGCAATACAAGTACCATGATACGCGCTTTGTAGATGTGCAAGACATAACATCAAAATGTTTTAGTATTTTCCTTTTGAACCTACGTCTCCTTTTAGAACATAATTTATGTATTAACGTTTGATTTATGTTTAAAATAACAAATCAAATTAAAAAATCTTTCAAATGTATTAGATGGCAAGGAAAGAGAGGGAGAGGCACATGGGGAATATTTTCTGGAGACGCTTCTAATACACGGTAGCGTATGAGTACGTATGAAGTATGAAATTATAACAAAAACTTCTCTGATATTTAAGGTATTGAGTATATAATTATGTAACTTGGAGATAACCACTGTAAAATATAACAAACAATCTCTGATATATAAGGTATTGAGAATATATATGTAGCCCGGGAATAGCAACAGTAAGTTATAACAAAAACTAGTCTAGCCACTCATTCAGAGATGATCAAGCCGACAGTCTTGCAACGCTTTCAGCGCTTTGATTAACTGCACAGTTTACAATAGTTTGAGCCAGCAAAAGGTACACCTACTCCCGCAAAAATGGCATTGGCATGAAGTACACGAAGAAAGGTAGTGCTAACAAACTTCATCGTTGCTATTGACGAAGAGTACAATTATTAAAATTCTATTATTCCATTTAGTGCATATTATGACATTATATAGTATAATGATACTCATGGTTAATTCCATATCTTTGTGACTCGCTAATATCCCATTGTCTAAAAACAATAAGTTTATTAATCACAAATTCCCTACTAAGTGTAGTCAATGCATCATTACCATCGTCATTATAATAACTGTAAAATATATTTCAAAGATCCAACAGTGAAACAAAAAGTCGCATCTAGAAAACGCATGAAATATTTAAAGTTGAGAATAATTTATTGTCTCCGTGTTGACAATAGTTACTCCGTTCAAATTTAAAAGAAATGCCATGAATGATTAAGTTGTAGCCATTGTCAACCATTGTGTACCGAGTGGAATACAAGACAAAGCATGCGTTCATAAACGTGATTTGATGGATCTGGTGTTTCGCAATTACAGTTCACTTACAGAAACGAATTCAATTTATAAAGTAAAGTCGTGATAATTTCACAAAATCATTTACGGACACACTTTCAGCTGTGCTGTCTTTCGTCTTAAGAGAAGTTTATTACTCTTATGAAAGCAGTATGTTACATGGAAGTTCTGTTAAGATGGAATGTTACAAAGTGGTTCTTCTTCTTTACTTGGGATGGTTTGTTTTTGTCGAAGGTAAGTTTTTGGTATTTTATAAGAAATGTAGATTAGTATTTAGCGTTCAGACCGAGTATAAACATATTTACATCAATGTATTGCTATGATATCCATTTGTTAACACTAATATACTGAAGTGGTGTAAAACATTCCATTAGGTCATTAGTCTAGGTCAGCGAAATTGTTCAAAAACCGTCTCGAACCCTTGTGTCATCTTTTGTTCTTACGGGTATAATTGAAAATTTATGTATATTAATATGAGTAAGGTAACTTGTCATACTGCACCAGCGATGGCATTCGGAGAAATGTGTTATACATATTGTCGTCTGTATTCCAGGACAGGATGAAAACATTACTGCTACATTTGAACCAACATTCGTGTATTCACCAGGATTTGCTAGTGGAAACTATGGACCGTAAGTTCTTCAGCTATGATATCATTGTAACATCGATAAAGTTTAGTCCCTGTGTGTTAATGTTAAGACTTTAAATTCCACATGTATTTATTTATGTATTACCAACATACCAACAAAACAGCGGTATTACGTCATTTCATGCACTACATGGTTGTTTCCTACCATTTCATCTTACATAAACAACTTCTGTTAGATTGACATTGACATGTTTCAGAACCGAATGTTGCCTATTTTAGACACCAAAACGAAAGTAGGGATTTAACAAATCATAGAAGATGTTTAACGAACAGGGAATAATATTAGTTTTCATTACGTCAATAAAAAGTGTTGAACACGTGCTTTCATGTCAGAAATCGTCACATTCAACAGTTTATACCGAGTGATTCAGTGACCGCGAAATATCTACGAAGAAGTGAGGAGTTAATGTCCTATTTATTACAAACTATTGGTATGTGAAATTCAGCGGCAAGAATGCTATTCCTTACCAAATATGTAAAGAATATATATTAATGACATAAACCAAGTTTCTACTTATTGAACGAATGTTTACAATGTCAATATAACTTGCTGCCGACAGAGAGTTTAAATGATAAAATCTAATCGTTGTAAATGAGATGTTTGCTTGTTTATGTAATGGCGATTATCTTAGGTGGACTTATGTGAACACATAAATTGTATGCCAATACTACATACCAGTTATTAGTTTCAACACCCTTGTACACGAGTTTAAACAGGGTGAACATATGTATTATTTTAATTTAGTGTATCATGTTACAGATTTGAAAACTACCACTATCGTATCACCACAAACTATCCTGAAAACATCATTAGACTGACACTAGTTGAATGTGGAATTGAGCATAGCGACAAATTTGGTTGTGCTGATACACTTATGATCTATGACGGTAAGATTATTGTAGTGAGTGAATGAGTGTGCTCTTCTTTACGTCCCAGCAACAATGTTTTGGCTATAGCGAGAAGGTTCAATAGTCTTAAAAGATGTAACATTTGGCGAAAAATGTAATGAGACGTTGATACCGAGATTTTCCTACGATATTTCACTGAATTTTATATTTCATTCAACATAAATTACTCGTTTTATATAAAAGGCTGAATAACACTTCGTGATAAATGAAAATAAAATGCCTGGAATTATACTGTTGAACCCCTCCAAACTGATCCCTCTCCAAACCGGATCTCTCTCTCAATCGGTCAACCCGGCCGGTCTCAACTTATGCAATGTACTTACCAAAACACCAAAAAAACTGTATAGTATATATGAATAATACCCCTTCAAACCGGATAAACATGTATAGTCTGTATATATAATACCCCTTCAAACTGGACAAACCTGTATAGTTACTATGTATAATACCCCTTCAAACCGGATAAACCTGTATAGTCTCTATGTATAATACCCCTTCAAACCGGACAAACCTGTATAGCTTCTATGTATAATACCCCTTCAAACCGGACAAACCTGTATAGCTTCTATGTATAATACCCCTTCAAACCGGACAAACCTGTATAGTCTCTATGTATAATACCCCTTCAAACCGGACAAACCTGTATAGCTTCTATGTATAATACCCCTTCAAACCGGACAAACCTGTATAGTCTCTATGTATAATACCCCTTCAAACAGGACTTAAGACCCACTCCAAAGTTCGTCCGGTTTGTAGGGGTTCTACTGTATATCTATCATCTATACTTACAAGTAATCTGACTCCTGATCTGAAGGTCATGGGTTCGAATACCGCCTTGGACGAGATTGGACCGCGAATTGTGCAATCCCAAAATGAGGTGCGAGTACTGGTTAGTTACCCAGGGAAGGAGTTCACATCGATGTGAAATACATGTAGATAAGGTTAAGCGTTAAACGTATATTGACTAGAATTACAGATCTATGACCCATATCGACTGAAATTACTTACAGTAAAACTTCAATGATAAGACCACCTTTGGGACACTTGAAAACGGGTCTTATTATCGAGGTGGTCTTAATTTTGGGGATGAATAAAGAGCAAAACAGTCAAAATGGAGTCGAAAATTGTGGTCTCAACTTTGAGGTGGTCTTATTACTGAGGTGGTCGTTAGGTGAGGTTTTACTGTATATATAACCTTAATCAGTTGGAATTACATACCGCCTGAAGTACATAACAGAACTATTTCGTCTGGAATAACATATACATAACCATTATCGACTTGAATTGATAATAATTCCAGGATATAATGAATCCGCTGTTGAGTTAACAACATTCTGCTGCGTTGAACAGCCTATGCCAACTATAAATAGTACTGGTGGTGTGGTATATATGGTGTTTAAATCCGACGATTCCATCGAAGAGTTGGGATTTAAGATGTCTGTGATTTCGGCTGGTCAACTATCAATTAGTCTCACTTCTACGACGACCCTCTCCGTGGATTCTCAACAGCAATGTAATGTTTGAAAACATACACATTATTATATTTTACACTTATTCCAGGATATTTCAGTGGCTTACACTGTCACCATATTGTAGTATTTGCTGACCATGTGTAACAATAATTTCAACTTTTTGAACGCAAACAATGAGGTCAGCAAAAGAATGTAAAATAATTTCTGTTGACAGCAGTGTCAAAGACCGCCCATTTATATACTTTTAAAAACCCATTAAACACAGAACTTTGTATTGTCAGGGTTTCCAATAGCATTGAACAAATAGTAAAATCATCACAATATGTTTGAATTGTTTCAGGTGCGACTGTCTGTGTGGACTATCCTGATTATACCGGGGTGATCATGGGCTGCACGGTTGGCACAGTTACTGTTCTAGCTATCATGTTGTCCGTTCTTCTATGTTTCTTCAACAGACAAAACATGGTATCCCCAATGGATAGTGAGTTGTTGGGATCTCCGAGCGAGGTGAGAGAGCTGAAGTCACAGGTAGAACAACTAGAAATAACACAGCATCCCATTGACAGTGGACATCGTGAACGTAGCCTTGAAGGTTATGAGAATCCGCTGAGAGCTTCAAATGGACATAGGAACCGACTACCCCCTGTCAGTCATCGATTCTGAAGCTATAGCATAATACACTGACTTGCGTTTATGGATAAACACTATCTATTTTGGTTTTTAAAATTCTTAGCACTTGTCATTAATTTGCAGAGATATTTTCCTAATATCTACATTACTTGATTCATCATTTTGGAAAAATCATTATAGTGATCATGTGAAAATATTGTGTATCTCATTTAGCTTAAGCACACACACGCGCACACACACACACACACGCACACACACACATATAGAACTAGGACCTGCCGGGTGACCGCTGAGCGCTCTACCAACTAAGCTAACCGGAAGGGCTGGGAGAGCTTGTAAAGCGACATAGGTTACCATTGCACTTTGCCTTCGCCATTGAAAATTACGTTAAATCTTTGGTTGATATTGATGCATATTCTGAATAAAATTTGCACTCTCTACATCTTTGACTCGACCAAAATGTATTTATTATTATGTATGAGAATAAAACATTGTCGCTTTGGAAAAGCACTTTAATCAATCAAAGTTTATTTAAAGTAATATAGGCCACCGGCCCAAAATACACAACAATACATTCATGTGCAACAATATACAATGTCAACAGTTGTGTCCAATAAGATTACAATATATTAAGCTCTCAAGGACAGCTACGATACAGTTTTTTTGTATATGTATGCAAACGAATAATTCATTAAAGGAGCGTTTTATATGTATGCTATCAGATGATAATTATGATGTTTTAATACTGTAATTGATAAAACAAAATCCTGTATTTATACATTCGGTCATGTTCATTTAATAAAGTTGCTATTGAAAGTATCTCAACAATTTATCTACATAGAGGGCAGTTCTGAAAATAGTGTTGTCATTGTTTGATGAGAGGATATTGTAGAGATCCTGTAAAGTGCTATTGGAAGTATGCCAATTGAAAAGGTACTGATTACGAACACTATTAAACCTTTCACATTGAAAGAAAACATGATACTCGCATTCAACTATATTGCGGTGATGATTTCGAGAACAAAATTGACAAGTTCTTGCCTCAAAAGGAATGTTACTGTGTCTACCAATTTCTACATTTAACTTGTGACTAGAACAACGAAACTTCGCCATGGCTTATCTATACTTAACAGGCATCTCCACTGTAAGGTATCTTTCAGTGTTTAACAATGTTTTAAAATGTTTATAATAATGGCATCTACTTGATTCTTGTAGTTACTGATTCCAGTTTTGTGTATAACAATCAATAAGTCTTTGTTTGAAGACAATAATAAAGGTATCAATATCCCCAATATTATGTGAAACCCATACAAAACCAAACCCATACAAAAATAGAAGGTTTTTAACATTTGTAGCCCAGCTAATTCTACCTGCATTATCAATCGAGCGTAACATATAATAACAATGTTTTGGATATCTTGCTTCATCCATTTGTATCAATTTACACCAGTATTTAATGCAATTCGTTCAGTAAGTTACACACAATGGTAGTCTACCACATTCACCAAGCACCATACAGCTATTTGTAGCATTTTTGACTCCCAAAACTCTTTTACAAAAGGAAAGCTGCGCAGCTTCTATATCAGGAGCATATTTATATCCCCATATCTGAGATCCGTAGCAAAGTACAGGTTTAACCATAGCATCATATAGCTGAAACAGTTGCTTTAAATTAAAATGCCCAAATGGTCTTTGGTAGTCATATATCGCAAAAATAGATTTTTGTGCTTGTGACACTAACTTATGTTGAACAGTAGACCAAGATAGGGATGGCGTGAACAAAAGGCCCATGTATTTGTAAACTGACGTTACTTTAATTTCGTGACCGCGAAAAGTCCAACGCTCATTATTTCTTAACGGTCCGGCATTACGAAAGACAATTATTTCCGTTTTACTCAGGTTAACTTACATACCAGTTTAAATACAAAACTGATCAACAACATTCAGTTGTTGTTGTAGTCTGATAACAGTCTCTGCGCAGTTAGCAATATCATCTGCAAACATTAGACATACTATGTCTGGTATTGAGTTATCAATAAAAATTCCTGAACTACATTTATCAAGGATAGTGAGGGTAATTGGTCAATTAAGAGAGAAAAGATTATCGGACCACACATGTCCCCCTGTCTGGTGCCTATGTTGCATGGAAAATACTCTGTCCCTCCCCCTGATGATGTTTTAACGCAAGAATTGAGGTTTTGATACATACTGGACAAGATTTTTAGGAATTTGACATTTACCCCTTTCAGTTGGAGGCTTTCAAACAATTTATTGTGATTTATTTGGTCAAACGCTTTACGGAAATCTACATACAGACAGTAGAATCGACCACCTTCATTGTATGACATAAACTTGAACGATATATATGTTTGTCTATAACTTTATCAAGCATGTCCAATGATGGTCTCAAATTATACACGTGTCCTTGCTTACAGAAAAAAGAATACAATTAACTTATTTAAGTGCACTACAATGTTAGTTATTTTTATCAGTTACGAGAAAGACGATGTTAGGGCAGCAGCATGACAGATGTACAATTTAGTTAAGAGCCATCAGGTTGGGCAATACAATGTACAACTATTTCTAGAAATAATTGGAATAATAATGTACGAAAGGCTGGTGGTGCCAATCCAGCTTCATGAATTATCAAATTCAACTTCTTGACTTCACTAAGTTCGACTTCATAAATTCATGATTTCAAATTCACAAATTCGCGGATTCAACATAACGTTATCACGATTTCAACTTCACGAAATAATTTTCAAGTAGAAATCCTGAATTTGTGAAATTCAAATCTCGATGTCCAGATTGTGAATTCGTGAAACTCAAATCGTGAAGATCAGAATACGTGAAGTTGAAATCTTGAATTCATGAAGTTGAAATCATGAATCCGTGAAGTTTAAATCGTGAATTCGTTAAGTTGAATTCGCAAATTGGAAAATATAATACACAGACTTATATTCGTGTATAATATAAATATTTTTTTGAAATTCAAATCGTGTAGTTCAGATTGTGAATTTGTGAAGTTGAAATCTTAAATACATTAAGTCGAATTCGTGAGTTCATAAAGATGAAATCGTGAATACGTGAAGTTGAAATCGTAAATTCGTGAAGTTGAGAGTGTGAAATTGTGAATTTGTTAAGTTATATATTTTTTTCTATTTTTCGTACAAACATATTTTTCTAAATCAGTTTACAGACTATCGGTATGTTTAAAGTCCATCGACAATTATTGTTCCAGCAATCTTAACAAACCTTGGACATAATATCAGTGTATAGTGTCTGTACACATGTTGTATCAGTTCATATGTTGCGTCAGGATACAGTGTCAGTACACATGCAGCGTCAGATCGTATTTGGTGTTAGTCTGTAGAGTGTCAGTCAGCGCGTAGCGTCAGTCCATCAGTGGCCTTAGTCAGTTTATAGTGTCGGTACTCCTATGTGGGGTCAGGTACGGTATAATGTACTCGTATATATATATATATATATTTTCGGTAGTTGCGTACATGGTTCATGGATGGTTAAGGCATGCAATAATATTAAAATAATAATTATGACATGTGCATAATATCCATGCCATACACTAACACCTAGGATAACACAAACAAGATTGAATTGTTATTTCCATTGTGGTTCTACATGTTGATGGCATGACACAGAGAGGCAAAATTATCTAAAAAAATAATATTAAAGTATCACAAGAAAATAAATATACATCACAAAATGCCACATACCTAATAACACAAGATTGTATACAATGAAAGACAAAACATTATTGCTAAAATATCACAGATTACCGCATTTCATTAAATACAATCTAATTTAAACATGCAATGTATAAGGTTTAGATAATTATATAAATTAAGTCTGTGAAGTCTGTATGTGCCCTCAGTCAGTGAACAGTGCCATTCCATGAGTTAGTGTCGGTCCATATGTGATGTCAGTCAGCGTATAATGTCAATGCGCATGTAGTGTCATGCCATATGTGATGTCAGTCACTATATAATGTCAGTACGCGTGTAGTGTCAGTCCATATGTGATGTCAGTCAATAAGCGTGTAGTGTCATGCCATATGTGATGTCAGTCACTATATAATGTCAGTACGCGTGTAGTGTCAGTCCATATGTGATGTCAGTCAGCGTATACTGTCAATGCGCGGGTAGTGTCAGTCCATATGTGATGTCAGTCAATAAGCGTGTAGTGTCAGTCCATATGTGATGTCAGTCAGTGTATAATGTCAGTACGCGGGCAGTGTCAGTCCATATCTGATGTCAGTCAGCGTATACTGTCAATGCGCGGGTAGTGTCAGTCCATATGTGATGTCAGTCAGTGTATAATGTCAATGCGCATGTAGTGTCATGCCATATGTGATGTCAGTCACTGTATAATGTCAATACGCGTGTAGTGTCAGTCCATATGTGATGTCAGTCAGTGTATAATGTCAATGCGCGGGTAGTGTCAGTCCATATGAGGCGTCAGTCAGTGTATAATGTCAATACGCGTGTAGTGTCAGTCCATATGTGATGTCAGTCAGTGTATAATGTCAATGCGCGGGTATTGTCAGTCCATATGTGACGTCAGTCAGGTATAGTTACAGTACGCGTGTAGTGTCAGTCCATATGAGGCGTCAGTCAGTGTATAATGTCAGTACGCGTGTTGTGTTAGTCCAAGTGTAGTGTCAGTCCAAATGTGGTGTCAGTCAGTGTATGATGTCAGTACGCGTGTAGTGCCAGTCCATATGTGGTGTCAGTCAGTGTATTATGTCAGTATGCTTGTAGTGTCAGTCCATATGTGGTGTAAGTCTATTATAATGTCAGTGCGCGTGTAGTGTCAGTCCATATGTGGTGTCAGACAACGTATAATGTCAGTACGAGTAAGGTGTCTGTCCTCATGTTGTGTCAGAGAACGTATAGTGTCAGAGCGCGTGTAGTCAGACTACATATTATGTCAGTTTGCGTGGTGTATCAGTCCATATGTGGTGTCAGACAACGTATAGTGTCAGTACGCATGTAGTGACTGTCCATATGTGGTGTCAGTGCACATGTAGTTTCAGTACGCGTGTTGTGTCAGTCCATATGTGACGTTTAGATAAGTCAGGTATAGCTAAAGTGCGCGTGTAGTGTCAGTCCATATGAGGAGTCAGTCGGGTATAGTTTAGTACGCGTGTAGTGGCAGTCCATATGTGGTGACAGTTAGTGTATAATATCAGTGCGCGTGTAGTGTCAGTCCATGTGAGGCGTCAGTCAGGTATAGTTTTAGTACGTGCATGGTGTCAGTCCATATTTGGTGTCAGTTAGTGTGTTATGTCAGTGCGCGTGTACTGTCAGTCCATATGAGTCTTCAGTCAGGTATAGTTTTAGTACGCGTGTAGTGTCACTTCATATGTGATGTCAGTCAGTGTATAATGTCAGTTCGCGTGTAGTGTCAGTCCATAGTTGGTGTCAGTCACTGTCTAATGTCTGTGCGCGTGTAGTGGCAGTCCATAAGTGATGTCAGTCAGTGTATTATGTCAGTACGCGTGTAGCGTCATTACTTATGAGGTTTCAGTCAGCATCTAGTGTCAGTCTGCGTGTAGAGTCAGTCCATATGTGATGTCAAGTAGTGAATAATGCCAGTACATGTGAAGTGTCAGTCAATATGTGGTGTCAAGTAGTGTATTATGTCAGTACGCGTGAAGTGTCAGTCCAAGTGTAGTGTCAGTTCATATGAGGTATCAGTCTGTGTATAATGTCAGTACGCGTGTTGTGTCAGTCCATGTGTAGTGTCAGTCCAAATGTGGTGTCAGTCAGTGTATATTTTCAGTACGTGTTTAGTGTCAGTCCGTAGGTTGTGTCAGTCAACGTATAGTGTCAGTACGCATGTAGTGTCAGTCCATATGTGGTGTCAGACAACGTATAGTGTCAGTACGCATGTAGTGTCAGTCCATATGTGGTGTCAGACAACGTATAGTGTCAGTACGCATGTAGTGTCAGTCCATATGTGGTGTCAGACAACGTATAGTGTCAGTACGCATGTAGTGTCAGTCCATATGTGTTGTCAGACAACGTATAGTGTCAGTACGCATGTAGTGTCAGTCCATATGTGGTGTCAGACAACGTATAGTGTCAGTACGCATGTAGTGTCAGTCCATATGTGGTGTCAGACAACGTATAGTGTCAGTACGCATGAAGTGTCAGTCCATATGTGGTTTCAGACAACGTGTAGTGTCAGTGCGCGTGTAGTGTCAGTCCATATGTGGTGTCAGTACGCGTGTAGTGCCAGTCCAAATGTGGTGTCAGTGCGCGTGTAGTGTCTGTACGCGTGTTTTGTCAGTCCATATGTGGTGTCGGTACACGTGTAGTGTCAGTGCGCATGTTGTGTCAGTACACGTGTTGTGTCAGTCCATATGTGGTGTCAGTGCGCATGTTGTGTCAGTACACGTGTTGTGTCAGTCCATATGTGGTGTCAGACAACGTATAGTGTCAGTACGCGTGAAGTGTCAGTCCATATGTGGTGTCAGTGCGCGTGTAGTGTAAGTCCATATGTGATGTCAGACAACGTATAGTGTCAGTGCGCGTGTAGTGTCAGTCCATATGTGGTGTCAGTGCGCGTGTAGTGTCTGTACGCGTGAAGTGTCAGTCCATATGTGGTGTCAGACAACGTATAGTGTCAGTACGCATGTAGTGTCAGTCCATATGTGGTGTCAGTACGCGTGTAGTGTCAGTCCAAATGTGGTGTCAGTGCGCGGGTAGTGTCTGTACGCGTGTTTTGTCAGTCCATATGTGGTGTCGGTACACGTGTAGTGTCAGTATGCGTGTTGTATCAGTCCATATGTTGTGTCAGTACGGTTGTAGTGTCATTCCCTATATGTTGTCAGTGCGCATGTTGTGTCAGTACACGTGTTGTGTCAGTCCATATGTGGTGTCAGACAACGAATAATGTCAGTACGCGTATAGTGTCAGTCCATATGTGGTGTCAGTGCGCGTGTAGTGTAAGTCCGCGTGATGTGTCAGTCCATATGTGGTGTCAGACAACGTATAGTGTCAGTGCGCTTGTAGTGTCAGTGCGCGTGTAGTGTCAGTCCATATATGGTTTCAGACAACGTATAGTGTCAGTCCAAGTGTAGTGTCAGTCCATATGTTATTCCAGTCATTGTCTAGTGTCAGTTCATGTGTAGAGTCAGTCCATATGTTATTCCAGTCATTGTCTAGTGTCAGTTCATGTGTAGAGTCAGTAACTATATGACAGCAGTCGGTTTGTAATGAGTACACGTATAGTAACTGTCCAGATGTAGTGACAGTCCATGTTTAGTGTTAATCTATTGTATCTCCAGTCGTTGTATTGTTTCAGCACATGTGTACAGTTTTAGCCCATGTTTAGTGTTAGTCCAAGTTTAGTTCCGTGACAACATACGGGAGTTGTCTGTCTAAGCTAAACGAACTGATAAACAATATGATAAATCGTATTTTAAAGCAAAGAATTATATTTGAAAGTTCAGTGCGATACCAATTGCAATATCATTTTAATGTTATAAAGACTGGTTAGTCATGCACATGATACTCTGTAAAACATTATACATGTTTTTTGTTGAGAAATAATGTTCTTTTTGTGATTTGCTAATACACTGAGAAAATGTTCACACCTTTGTACAATTATTTTAATTGAAAAGTATATAAACTGATAAGAAAGGATCATTGTGAATTTTCATTATTTATTTATAAACCCGTTCGTAGATTTTGTGTGGCAAAGAAATATCTCAAAGCTCGTGACATGTTTGTTATATTGTTATGCACAAAACATATTTACAGACACATGAAATATTCATGTCAAACACAAACCAATGAATGGCTGTATAACAACGTCAGCACAACTTGTTTGTCGCCGTTTAAAGTGATTTCGTTGTTTCCACATGCCCTTATGTCTACAATAAGGGACTAGATATACACAATTAAAATGAAGACAGCGCTTACTCAAGTATGTGCATTTGTGTTTGTGGTATTGGTTCCGTCTAGCAAAGGTAATTTTGGATTTTTACTTTTAGACAAAACTTTTCCTTTTCCTATACAGCTATATAATTTGACAACTAACACTGTAGAGACAATCAATGTATAAGCTTTCACCAATGCTGGTGTATGTATGGATATAATGTGTACTGAATTACATTTTCTTACAGGTCAAAGTGAAACAATAAATGCCACATTGATAGAATCATACATTTATTCTCCCGGATATTTCAGTGGAGCTTATGGAAAGTAAGTTGATACTGACATAAAATTAATGACAATTTGTTTAAACTAGTTTATTTCTATATTTTCTATTAATCACTCTAAATGTCTGCTAAATATGTTTCTATAAGTAGTACTTGTGTTTAATTCAGGGATTTTGAAGCTCGCGGAAGAATCTCGCCTAATAACAGGATTCAAACCTACGAGCACAATGCCGCCCGGACTGTAGGCCTACTGTATAGTGTTGTTAACAATATATCAATAAATCAAGTCAGTTAGTGTCAAAATATATTTGATTATTCATTTGCAGAAATGTTAGTTACGACTATCGAATAACATCATGGTATCCTAACCATACAATCATTCTCACTCTTCCTTTCTGTGAAATCGAAGATGTGACAAAATTTGGTTGTGCTGATTGGTTTAAAATTTACGATGGTAAGTTCTTGATTGTTTTGATATGGATATATTTTAAAGCATGCGCATTTTTCATGGAAGTCCTTTAATTAACTACATACATAAGTCGCATAACTATGGAACGCCGGCACTTTCTTTTGTATTCATGAGGATCTACTATTATAATGAGTTGCCCTCATTCCGGTGGGGACCTCATTCCGGTGATTTTTGTTTACATCGCCTGGTACACTTATTTTGATGACGTCATTCACATGGTTCCTGTCGAAATATTTACATAACCTGGACGCGACTGTCAAACTTAAAATTAGCTGAAAATGCGTAACAAACAGGTAAAATTTTAATCTAGAAGTACAAAATGATAAAAAAGTGCATTTTCCGGTATTTCCAATCATATCTGGATTAATTGTTCTGTTCTACCTCAAAATGGTGATTTTGTAAACACACACTTTATCTGATCGGTTCAGAGTCCTCTTCAAAATGGCCGATTGTTGTTGTGATGACAGCAGACTTTTTGTTCAATGAGGATCGATTTTTGGTGCAATGACAATGAAATAAATGCATTTGATTGGAAATTAATTTATTAATGCAGGTTATTGAAGTTTATTCGTATATCCAATAGATATTTTGCAAGGCAAATGTTTGTTTCCTTACCCAACCGGAATTAGGTCACACTAGGATATGTCATGTAGTGTTTTTGTACTATATTAAGACATTTTTGTGATATAATGTAGAGACATCTTCATAGCATGCATACATTTTATGCCATTATTTGCACACAATATTATATTATGAATACACTTAATTACAGTGTGTGCACATAGCCCCGCATACGTGTCTCTGTACTCCGACTTTTACACGCGTCTTCATAACAGAGCCACCCTCAAGCCTATGAGTAAAATCATTATGTCCAGGCATAAAGTTATGATATCACTAGCTTGCCATAGGTGTTGAGTTATCTTGTTGTAGGGCCACACCAAATTATGCTTTTGTTCTTCGGATTTTCCCCCAAAAAATGGGGTGAGCGAGCGGAAAAATCCGAAGAACAAAAGCATAATTTGGTGTCGGATTTTTCCGCTCGCTCACCCCATTTTTTGGGGGAAAATCCGAAGAACAAAAAAATAATTTGGTGTGGCCCTACAACAAGATAACTCAACGCCTCAACTAGTTTTTTTCAAACTGTCTTTTATTCGAGCGAGCGAAAAAAAAGTATATTATGATATCAGTATGAAGCTGAAAAGGGTTATAGAAACTATACAACAGGATAACCACAAAAACTGACTAGATATCATGATATGATAATTAAGTGCCAACATTTTAAAGTAAGGAAACATGATAGACAGAGTTGACAAATGACAATAATTCAATATAAAGGTAAATTTGATAGAATTTTTTATGCCTGTATATACGTTTGAAACTAATTAGCCTTTGTGTATATATGTTATAAATGTGTTAAGTGTTTTACTGGCTTTAATAAAAGCCCATTTGGCCACACCAAATTGATCATTAGTTCTTCAGATGTTTTAAGAAAACGATGGGGCGAGCGAGCAAAATATATGTACTTGTATTTTTTTACTTCTCAAAATTTCACAGGCGGCAGGTCTTTATTTATCATTTCATTTTTTTCATATTTCTCAAAATTTTACTGACTGCTTTTTTCTCCAATTCTATCCATTTATTGAGTAACAAAAACATTGAGCATTGCTGGCTGCAAACTTAAAACTAGACATCAGTGAGCCACCCACTTAAGACTTGAATGTTACCATGAGATGCATAACTAGTTTCTGTTAATGGGTCATAACTCCTTAATGCCTTGGTGGATATGCCTCAAAGATGGCTTACATAATCTACACTTCTGATAGCTTCTGTTTGCCAAGTTACATTTCCTTGAAAACTGATTAAGTATTTCTTGCCTTAAACTAAATACATGTATGTTATATCTGGACACAACCACTGACAGACAGGGTGATTCTGAACAATGTAAAACTAAAACTAAATAAGGGGGCTTACCAATACCATTGTGTGTTCTAAATTCTAGTTGTGTAGCTATTCTTCCATGCTATCCTAGATTAATGTATTTTTCCAATCAAGACGTTTATAACGAAGCATCGAATCGTACACATATGTGTTGATCAGAATTATAGACAGACCAAACACATATTATACAGCTCCATGCTCGCTTTATGCTATCCGAATTTGATTCATTTCCTATAATCCGTTTTCGCTACTGCATGCATTTTTCAGTATTTGTATGACTTTCCAAGCTAGGGCGCTGCCATCTTGAACGTTGCTTGATTTTAAATGCGATCGAATATTACAAAATTTTAACCGAACAAACTGTTGCTACAGCCGTGCGTTCGGTTAAGGCTAACACTCGCACGAGTTAAGAAACTGTGCACGCATTTTGCAACCGAACGCTCTGTTTGCCAAAAAGAACGCGCCTACTGTGCGCCCACTCGCTCTAGCATCTGCGATGTAGCTAGCGAAGGGCGCGTACTTTTTGGCAAACAGAGCGCGTTCGGTTGCAAAATGCATGCACAGTTTCTTAACTCGTGCGCGTGTTAGCCTTAACCGAACGCACGGCAGGTCTGCAAGACAGTCTACCGACACGATAAAGCGGTAAACTCTGCATGGGAACATGTTCTTCCATTTGCGGATGATAATAAACAAACAAAACCACGACAAATTACCAACGGAATTCACTTTTTTTTCGTACCGGGAAATTTCGACCCAGCGTAAATTAAACATTTTTTTTTCAAATCCTGATAATTTGGTGCGGGAAATCCGACGATCGTGAGATCAATTTCGTGTGGCCTAGTGGGGTATTTTCCAATTAATTTTCCAAGCACAGAGTGAGGTGAAAGTAGAAAGATGACACTGACAATTTTCGAAATCCAAAACTGTAAACAAACTCGTGTGTATTAATACATTGCTTTAAACCCATCTGAACTCCACAAAAACGGCTAATTAGTTCACAAACCACTTTAGCAGGTCACATTTTCAATATTTCATTTTATTGAAACGTTTATGATATTATCAAGGTCTGTAAACTTTGGAACTACTTTTCGCGAAGTAATTAGGTCGATGTGTACGATTTTGACATATTACCGGCTTTCAGTCTGTTTCGCGTTTTGAAAACGGGAACCAATTGTTGTATGCCTCTCAAAATTGCCACTACTATAGACGGTACCTGAGCGGTACCGTCCAAAAACCTGGGATTTTGTCGCATGATTTTAACGGCACTATTCTGGCGTCTTGATTATCGACCGAACAGACTTTTGAGAGTACGGAAAAACTGTAGCAATCTTTCATGAATAGAGGCAAACAAAAATCACTTCGACAAGAAAACAGGGGTCAGATGTTTATGACTGCAAAAATTGCCGCTAAGATATCTGTCAATCAAACGTAACTCAGCCCACGGTGCGCAAGTAAACTATCTACCTTACAAACTGGATGATGACATTCGCGCTCTCGCCAATTTCGCCCATCAAAGTAGCAATACAAGATGGATTTTAACGTTGAAACAACTTTTGATCGAAATCGTGATATATATCACTTTCAGTATTGGCTCAAGAAGGAGCAAATAATAGCAATGTCGACGGTGATCTGGGTAGGGTAATAACTAAGTGCGCACCGCCTCCATAGCAACTCTCCCATCTTCTTATTTAACAGGTGCTCGATTCACTTTTTTTACAAAACAAGTATCCATGAAAACGTGTGTTGAAAAGACAAATAAATCAAGGAAAAGCTACAATTTTCTGTCGTTCAGTTTTTTATTGCCTACAAAGCATTTATATGTTCACGAAAATAAGAGTAAATGCAGTGGAAAGACCGACGGTGTCCAACTTCTATTTACTTTTGTGAATGGTTTAGCAGGACATTGTACAGCGACAGTATAGAGATGTGACGTCTGTGGCTGGACTAGTGTGCACACAAATACCTACTTTAAGTTTGTTAAGCACCAAATATATGACGCATGATGTAATGTATGGTTTTGTATACTGTTTCGTCCCCAAGGTTTACATAAACCAATCATTTTAGTTTTTTAGCTGAAAATGGCTAATGCCAATTTCATGCGACATTTAAGTGAATCAGAAATGTGGCGTGCTGTAGAGATGGTGGAACAAGGGGCCAGGTTGGGGAGATCTTTGGTGTGCAACCATATTGTAGTCACCAGAGCCTGGGCGAGGTATCGGCAGTTTAGTACACCTGTCAGGCGACATGGTGAGGGCATAGAAAGGGCCACTTCGAGAGATGATGACAGGTTTCTCTAATACAGACACGAAAGCCCCGTTTGTAACGCCATCCAGCTTCGCAGAGACCTTCAAAATGCATCCTGGGTGAATGTTTCCACTCAGACCATCCGATCAAGACTACATGCAGGTGGTCTTCGGTGGAGAAGACCATGTATACATACATACCTGTGTATACATACGCATCCCGCTGACACAGAAACATCGTCAGGCAAAGTATGTGCCATGGATTATACTGGCTGGACAAGAGAATAATGGAGACCAGTCCTCATTACCGATGAGTCCCGATATTGCATTGACTACACGGACAGGCGTTCTAGGGTATGGAGGAGACCTGGGGAGGAGTTTCATGCAGCTAACATCGCGGAACACTACCAGTATGGTGGGGGCTCATTGATGTTCTGGGGGAGGCATAAGCTGGAATGGACGCACCGAGCTCTGTGACTTGGACCGGGCACTATGACTGGCCAGTGATATAGGGATGAAATCCTGTATGTTCATGTTAAGTCCTACGCTGGTGCAGTCGGCGACAGCTTCATTATCACATTGCCTGGGTTGCTCGGGAGTACCTGAAGAGGGAGGGGATGGAACGTCTGGAGTTGTCAGCCCGCTCTCCGGATTTGAACCCGATCGAGCACCTCAGGAATTACCTACAGCTAGCTATTTTAGCTCGGAGTCCAACCTAGAACCGTCCAGGAGTTTGGTTACATGCTTGTGCAAGAATGGAACAATGCCACAGAGAACCACCCGGAACCTGGTTGCCAGCATGAGGAGGTGATGTGATAGTCGTGGGTCATATACCAGATTCTAAACCAAAAATAAGCCATTATATCATATTTTGAGCAAATCTAGAAAATTACCCCAGTTATGGCCCAGTCACATAGCCCGGCCGATGAGGTTCCGATGAGCCAGCGATGCGATTTTCACCGAACTCGGCCGAACACCGGCCGGACACCGGCCGGACATCCGTGGCGTTTGTTGCTTAAAACCGCATCGGTGGCAGCTCGGTGAAATTTTAACTTCGGAGCTAAATTTCACCGGGCTCTCACCGAGCTCCCTCATCGCAGCCCCATCGTAACCACATCGGAAAACACGTCGGCCGGTGCACGGCCGAGTATCGGCCGGTGTCCCGTGCATCTGAGACAACCAGAGGACGAGGTTTTTTTAACGGACACCGGCCGAGCTCCGACCGAGCTCCGGCCGATGTGGGACAGAGCCTTGGAAAGTATAGTACCGGTGGCTGACCGATGTAAGGGACACCGGCCAATGCTCGGCCGGAACTCGACCGGAACTCGGCCGTAACCCGGCCGGATATCTCTGCTAGTATATATACTGTTCGCTCCTGTCTGTGTACAGCATTCAGCAAGTTGTATCCACACGATTCACTCTTGACAGACTTTATAAACAGGATGCCAAAATTAGTCAAGGAAAGTGATGGAGATGAGAAGAATTGCGGCAAGAAGAGGCAGCAGCCAGCTAGCAGCAAGGGAAAGGGCCAGAAGAAGCAGAAGACGCTAGCAGTGAAGACCAGAAAATCTCCCCGAAAGAGGATACAAGAGGAAGAAGGCGGTGCCAGTGGTACGGAGGGGGAGCAATCAGAGATATCCGATGCACGGCTTGGTCTCGCCATGCACCCGCGATGAACTGGCCCTGCTCATCTTTCCGGTCGAGATCGGCATTCTGGATGTTGGGGTAACGAGTCCTCATGAGGTTGTGTAGGGTCATGCAGGCCATGACGGTCTTAGTAACTGTCGACGGTCTCATTCCCAGGGTTGTTAGAGGACATCTGAAGCGATTGGCAAGTATACCAAACGCATTTTCAACCACACGGCGTGCCCTGGAACACCGGTAATTGAAGATCCGCTCGTCCCGTGCCAGGTGACGATGAGGGTAGGGCTTTAACATGTATTGCCGAAGGGGGAAGGCGTCGTCTCCGACCATGTAGTAGGGTGTGTCCCGGTCGTCATTAGGCAGGGAATCCGGTTGGGGGAGTCCGATCGTTCCCTCACGAAGACCTGGCTCTAGCCGCGACCGGTTAAATATGCCGGCATCGGAACACGTCCCTGGTGACCCCACATCCACCCAGATGAACTTGTAGTTCGAGTCTACCACCGCAAGCATGACGATAGAAAAGAAGCCTTTATAGTTGTAGTAGAGTGAGCCACTCTTGGGGGGCTTCTTGATTGCGACGTGCTTCCCATCGATCGCGCCACAACAGTGGGGGAAGTTCCACCTGTCTCCGAATCCCTCGGCCACCGGGCGCCATTCATCTTCTGTCTGGGGAGTGGCCCACATCTCATCCTCGTATACGTCGTAGATGGCCTGACACACCTCGGGGATGAAAAGGGCGATGGTGTTGTGTGGGACACGAAACGCAAACGCAAGATCGTGGTACCTGCTTCCGGTCGCCAAAAACCTCAAGGTGATTGCCAGCTTCAGCCCAGGGTCCAAGGGGGTTCGATGCCTGCAACAGAAGAGGATGAAATATGATTAAACCTTAGCAAGAATATAATGTTTGGAGGGAATTTTGTTTGCAAAATACGGATTAACTTACGTTGTACTCTTGGTAATGCGGGGGCCAACTCGGTTAAGCAACTCATAGTACATCTGTGGCTCCATGCGGAAGAAGGCTTTGAAGTCGGCAGCGTGCTCGGCCTCGAGTTCCTTCATGAGAGTCTCGTACTGGCCGAAAAGGGGTCTGCGTAGGATCCACTCTCGCACCCACCAGCGTCTTTCTCTTCTGCGGGCCCTCTGTCGCTCCCTCTCGGCGGCTTCTAGTATTGCCGCCAGGACCAGGTTGTACTGGAACCTTGCTTGAGCCAGTTCGTGTTCGAGCAGTGCCATTCGAAGTCTCCTCGGTGCAGCCATAGTGATGAACTGACAATGTCAGGTAGGAAGAACGGAATAGCTCGGCACCCAAGCCCGTGTTACATCGGACGAGCATCGGCCGGTCATTGTTCAAAGCCCGTTAACAACCCGGCCGGCGATCGCACGGTGTCCTGTTACCTGCTCGGGTACCGGCCGTATTCCTTCCGATATCCGGCCGACCTCCGGCCGACCTCCGGCCGGTAGTTGCTGCCACATCGGCAGAAAAAAACTCCCATTTTGAGACAGACTCCGTACGGTCACCGGCCGGTGTTCGGTCGGTCGCCTGAAGATGTCCGGACGGAGTCCGTTCACGTCACCGAGCTCTGCTTCCGATGAGGAGAGCTCGGTGGCACCAAAAAAATCCACCGAGCTCTACCGATGCCGGACATCGGCCGGGCTATGTGACTGGGCCATAATACTCAAAATCCCGGTTTTCTATGGTTGTCTTGTTCATTATGTAAAAAAGGTCCTTAAACAACAAAAAATTGATAAACTAAACACTAAAATCATACAACGTGTTATTAAATTAAAACAACTAATTTACACCCAAATATTCTGATTAAAACCATTAATTCTATGCAGATATATTCTTGGTAGTATATTATGTGCATACTCTAATTATTTAATATTTTATTTCATGCTTTCCGGTGGTTTATCCGAAAAATCACAGTTATATTATCAGCGATAATTTCCAAAAGAAAACCCCGTTGAGTGCCCTATATGCAGTTCTATCCCTTTCTTTAAATTGTAACGTCTACTTCAATAATCAATTATCAAAATAAACAGGTGTGTAGAGTCTGTGGATTTAACGATACTCACCACAGCATAATGATCCAGAGTTAAAAATTATCCATTATGAACACAATTAATTACAAAACTTAACTTTTCGTTTCTCACGTCGATGATTTAATGTGTTTAATCCCCCGTCTGTCAGCTGAACACAGTTGTCAAAGTATATTTTGTTTTCAAAAATAATATATAATATTTACGGATTCCTTTTTCCGCCATCAATTTGTCGACTAAACGGTACGCGACAACTTGAAATTTAAGGTATATTTTCTACTTTTCGCGCTTTCGAATTTACCCGAAAAGTTGCCTTAAATTACTTGTCGCGTACCCGTTCAGTCGACAACATGATGGCGGAAACAGGATTCCGTAGTTTACGGGCTTAACATACAACATGTAAAGAACTTGACGAATAATGTAATCAAAGCGCTGAAAGCACTAGAGTTGTTCGGTATTCATCACTGGTTTTGTGTTTCACACCTTCAGATTCACAGGAATATAAAATGTCAAGGTAACGTCTGGTAATTTTGTAGAATTGAAGTTCGATATTAGGGCGGAGTGATTTTCTCGAAGATGCTCATTTAAATTAATTGAATTTACACAATACATTTTAATATAGAAAAACGAAGCCATTATGAGCATTAAACAATAATCAAAGCATGGGAAGTGCTGACAGCGAGGGGCTCACTGCAGATCACATATGTCACTTTGACATAGATTTACCGATCACAATATCCTATCAAGAACACTTTGATATTTTAGTATATTGAATAATATAGGAGTTGTATACATAAGATTATATACACATAATTGTTATAGACAGTCCGAAGGATGAATGGGGAAGAAGTAAACAGTACCTTCATGTTAGTTACAGAATAACCTCAATAATGAGACCACAATTGAGACGCATAAAAAAACGGTCTTCTTATTGAGGTGGTTTTAATATTGATGTTAAATGCAGAGCAAAACATTGAAAATGAACTTGAATTTGTTCTTAATTATGAGGTGGTCTTATTATTTAGGTCATCTTTAAGTGAGGTTTGGCTGTATATGTCGAGCTTCAATGTATGATACATTGAAAACTAACGTTGTTTGCAACATAAACTACGATGGTATTACATATCTTTTAAAAGGAGACGTCAGTTCAAAGGGACATAATACTAAAAATATTTGATGGATGCACAGTAAATTTATGTCTTGTACATCTACAAATCATGTGTCATGGTACTTGTATTACACATTGCAATCCCTTGAAAACTGAAGAAGTAGTTAGCCACACAAACTACATTTGTTATATATTGGACAGACAAACCAACTAAGACCATTATTTTGTAAAACTTAGTTTATTAAACTATTTAACTATTTAGTAAAACAGTCATCAAGAGTTTAAAGCTTGACTCTACAATTTATGTAAAATAAGTATGCATAAACTAACCAGTCACACAGAAAGAAAAATGCTTAGTAACTTAAGTGAGCAACATCGATCCTCTTTCTTTCAAAACTTTATTAGTTTCTAGACAATTAGTTTTCAATATAATAAGTTAAATAATTTCATGTAAGTGTGTACCAAGGACAGCCCACTTATCAATGAAAAGTATGTGCAAATGCAAAGTATCTGCAGTTTTGTGTGAATCATAGACCAATAAAAAATCTCACAGCTAATAACAGATAATAATGACAAACTCAGTTTAATATAAAACGTTTACGAACACAATCGTCCGTTATAATACACAAACATACACACTAGACAATTCCCAATGACATAAGCTCTCTGGCCAAGCTAAAAAATAGAAAACTTTACCACCCAAAACTTGCAAAAAAATATGTTTCGTATTATCATCATCAATTTTGTGAAATAAACATTGTCAAGGAAACGTCTCATTTTTAACATGGATACAATATAGTAGTATAGCTGAAGGTGTCTCTTCTACAATGATTAGTGTATTGACAGAACAAATTGTGTTGCAACATTTTTAAATCAAAGTGCTATTTTCTCTTCTTCTTCTTAATGAAACATAATGAAGTATTATAGTTACAAATGAAATAAAATGTAGATGTAGAATTTTATCATACTTTAGTTAATAGGATTTCAATGGTCGTGAGCCAAACTCAGTTTTACAGGTTTTATCCTAAATATGAATTATTTTGTCAGTTCCCAATATTTATCTAATTATACCCCCATCACACTAGACGAAGATCATGAAGACCGCACTACGTCCTGGCAATTTCGACGAACGCAGCGAGGACGCGGTCAAATTCTTAAAAAATGATTTACTCAAGTTCATTCTACGTTCTTACTGCGTCCCTGCCAGGCATTCACTGCGTCTCGCTCGTTCCAAATACAATCTTACTGCGCGCATCTTCACGCGCGCACCCCGTCCAATGCGTTCTTAATACGCGCGCACCACGTCCAATGCGTTCTTTGTGCGTTCTTACTACGACCAGGAAAGTTGCACCACGCGCTTACCAAGTGCTTATCACGTCCTCATTACGTTGAATTTATTTGCGAATGTGATCGAGATGGAATAACCGTGTTTTATTTATAACTGGCATATTCTTAGAATCCCGTATTTATACATGGTCACTGTTCAGAACCTGACAGGACGTGGTAAGAACCTGATATAAACGCGTCTAAGACGTGTTAAGCACCGAAAGAACGTATTAACAACCGAATGAGGTCTTCTACAACGTGGCACGAACGTACAATAGTCGCAGTAAAAGCGTGGAGAGGTTGTGGTGAGAACTCCATTGACGTAGCAAGAACGTAGCAAGAACGCAATGACAAACCTAGAGACAACGCGATGAGAACGCCATTCAATAGTTTCCGTCCATACCACGCTTGCACTACGTCAATCAAGTTCCTACTAGGTTTTAGTTACGCCGTCACTACATCCATGCCGTCGTTAATACGTTCTTATTAAGTTCTTACTACGTCCTGATTCGACCACGTCCTCACTACGTTTTTTTTGAACATGTTCAAAGTCCGCTCACGTCCTTCACGTCCATGAAGACCATACCACGTCCTTATCGGTGTCTACTGCGTTCCATCTACGTTGACCAAGTTCTGACTGCGTCCTGCCAGATTTTTGAGGACGTAGTGGGAACGTGGCCTAGTGTGATGGGGGCATAAAGTTTTCAAAGAATAATACCTCTAGTCCACATATATTGAAATTCAGTTAATTTTCTCACACAAAATTTTATGTGAGAAAATTAACTGAATTTCAATATATGTGGACTAGAGGTATTATTCTTTGAAAACTTTATGCCCCCATCACACTAGGCCACGTTCCCACGTTGTATTTGGAACGAGCGAGACGCAGTGAATGCCTGGCAGGGACGCAGTAAGAACGTAGAATGAACTTGAGTAAATCATTTTTTAAGAATTTGACCGCGTCCTCGCTGCGTTCGTCGAAATTGCCAGGACGTAGTGCGGTCTTCATGATCTTCGTCTAGTGTGATGGGGGTATAATTAGATAAATATTGGGAACTGACAAAATAATTCATATTTAGGATAAAACCTGTAAAACTGAGTTTGGCTCACGACCATTGAAATCCTATTAACTAAAGTATGATAAAATTCTACATCTACATTTTATTTCATTTGTAACTATAATACTTCATTATGTTTCATTAAGAAGAAGAAGAGAAAATAGCACTTTGATTTAAAAATGTTGCAACACAATTTGTTCTGTCAATACACTAATCATTGTAGAAGAGACACCTTCAGCTATACTACTATATTGTATCCATGTTAAAAATGAGACGTTTCCTTGACAATGTTTATTTCACAAAATTAATGACATGAATTACAGAAGTTCCATATCTTCAACAGATCATAACATTCATGCCTTAATGACACAATTTTATGTGAAAATGTGCTTTGTCTGGTCAACCAGACTGAAGAGCAATTTGCAGAAAACTACATAGATCTACATTGTAATATCAGTACATTCTTTTCATGCTTATCATTTTGTGATAAACTCATAAATCACTTTTCTACAGGAAAAATAAATTTGCCCAGATATATTCCTATCAAAAGTATTAAAAATGAGTCTAGCAACAGCAAAGCTTAACATACTGTAATATTCAACTGTAATTATAACATAGAAATATTTAAGGATTTCTGCCACATGTTTATGATTTACAACACATGTCAAAATTTGCAACTGTCAGGTGGCAGTGACACATACTGAAAGATATACAATCTCAAGGGTTTGCCAGAATTATATTCATGAACAAAAATACTGTATCCACAAAAACACATGACGTCGGTTATTCAATCACAAATGTTTAAATCAGTCCACACTTATGTTTCAGTTTTGAGAACTCAATCTGACAGGTTGGAAAATTCATTTTAACAGCATTTTTTAAATAAGTCACTCCAGGATGTTATTTGCTGCACTTCATGACAACACATTATTCAAAGATGGTCAACAGTCAAACGGAACTCTTCTCAGCGTCGAATAATCTTTCTTCAGCAGTATAACTAAATAACAAGAAAACAGAAAATGTTGATAGTAGTTTTCATAAATACAGGCATATGTGCTTTATTTAACAATGTCATTTTTTCACATTTCTCAGTTTATTACAAAATTGCAAATGGAAAACATAGGCTGTGTAGCTAAGCACTTTTGGTATGATGAAACCAAATGAATCATGCATTAAATTAATTCAATACATATTTGATCAACTTTATGTTCAAACATACCCTGATTCCCATCCTGAAATATGTCATTTGCTGCCAACATGGCTGTTTCAACAAAGAATTGTGTCTTCAAATAGTAGCAGTAGTTCCATTACACCATTCTAAGCACTTACAATGTGCGATTCGGAATCTCATATAATGTAGATAATAATTCATCTGGACTGAAATTCATCGCCTGTCAATCATGGCTGCAAAGAAGAATCACAATTAAAAACTTTGAAGCTATGTTTAAGAATATAACTAATATAAACTATGCCAACAAGTTGTGAAAATCATTCGCTTCTGGTACTGGTAACTGTTAAAAAATATTTTTCAACAAAAATATTATTATCTTGTGCCTTGTTCACAGTACAATATAGAAATTTGTGTACACTCCAAATGAACACGCCTCAATGTGTTAGAACACAATCACTCGTAATTTGCTCTGGTTTGAGTGCTAGAGGTCATGGATTTAATCCCTGGCCAAGTCATGCCCAAGATGTACAAATGGTATTTATTGGCGCCGCCCATGAGGGCGGGGCCTTTAATGGAATCACGAATTTTTTGAGACTATGGTAGGAGCATCTATTTATAACTGAATCGATTTTTGCCCTTAAAGTGCAGTAAATATTACACGTTATGTAGCTGTCACACTACACCGTATAGCGTTAACGGACGCCCAACGTATATAAAATTGCGGCAGAAAGTTATCCGGTGACGAAAGGCATCCCCCGCTGCTGCTCGGTGCTCTCGCGATCGGTGTATGGGGCGCATAAAACGGACAAAACGCACAATGACCGCACGATCAACGCACATATACAGGACGAACAACGTTCAATTAACGGACATCACCGTACTAGTAACGGACTTGTACCGCGTAAAACGTAAGCGCAACGCATGAGAAACTGACAAAACGTTCTTTGAACGTTTGATGAACGTATTTCTACCGGTCACGTGATGGACAAAACGGGTATAAAGAGTCCGATATTTTTTTTGTTCCGGCACAATAGTTTCCGCTCGCTCAGACATCACACGTGCTGAAGTAATTCCAAAATACCAAAAGCGAAGTCTACGAATGCTGGGAAGGATAAGGCCAGGGGACGGAGGAAGGCTCCAAGATCACCCTCTCATCCCTCTGATCGTAGTGACGTTGTTGGAGAACAGACCACCAAAGAACAAGATACCATTCAAGTTACACAGGTAGAAACCCTGTCTAAATCTGGAGAAAAGTCTAGTCAGTCAAAGAATCTCAGTCCGTTATTTATCAGTTCCTATGCGTTCCTCGTCAGTTATCGTCCGTTAAACATACGTTGCATGTCCGGTAGTAGTCCGGCCGTGAATCAGGGCCACCGGACAAGAACGGATGCGAACCGGACAAGTACAGAATAAGGAACGCACGAGTAACGAACAAAACGCATACAAACGCATTGCTACCGTACATATAACGGACAACTTTGTCCGGTGGTGTACGTTCCAAATTTTGAACATGTTCAAAACCTTCCACCGGATGGAACGAACATCGCCGGACGAGGAGCGTAGGCGCCGCATAAGAAACGGAAAAGAAACGCATGCGAACGGACACGAACGGATTGAAAATTTTGTTATACGTTGAACGTCTATACGGTGTAGTGTGACTGACCCATTACTTTTTGTATTTTTATGATTTAGAAATAAAATATTTTTAATGCATTTGTATTGTCGAATAAATGTCTTTTACAAAGTTAAAAGGATATGTTTATGATAAATACTTGCTGATCCCCGAAAAATAGGACGATTCTACATAAACAGCATGTGTGTTAGGTGTCGAAGATAAAATAGAAAATAATTAATTATAAAAAACTTAATTTTCAATTCACTTATATCAATATTAACATATTGGTACTTGTAACGTGGATATTTATGCAAGTTACGGTGTTTAAAAGGAAATACACGCCAATGATAGTATGAAAATGGACTATTCCAAAACATTTTTCCGCCATTACGTTATTCCAAAACATTGTGCACCAGTTTTGCGGCGCCCTTGGATGATTTGCATCAATGCATTTCTTGTATCTCCCTTACTTGGCATTCAGCATATATGTAAAGGATAAAACAGGAGATAAATAGGCCCTGATAAGTATATGTTAGTGGATATTCTCTTGATTGCACATGAGCTCTGTATATCACAATATTAGTTGATTATAAATTTGTAGCAGTTTAAGCAAATCAAGGGGAAAATGTGCCCGATGTGGGCTTCGAACCCACGACCCCCTAAACACTAGTACAGCGCTCTACCGACTAAGCTAGCTGGGCAGATGTCTTACCCCTTTATACTACACTTCTCCTCCTTCCGGCATTAGAGGCTCTACCACAATGGGCCGTCAAACACTGGTGCCACTATAGTTCCTACATCTACAATATTTACCTCCCTTGTTCTGAATTGTCAGCCATTTTGACAGGCAAATTTCCTTAAAGTTTATGGGGAATATAATGCAACCGATGATAAACTAATCCGATATATAAAAAATAACTTATTCATTATGCTCATGTGGGCATTTGGCTCAGAAAGTTGAAGAAAAAGTGGTTGTCACATGCAAATTCTTTCGGTATTTTCTCAGTTATCACATATTTGAAAATTACTACTATAAGGGCTTATCAGTTTTGCCTATCAAAATGGCAGACAGTTAAGAACAAGGGAGGTAAATATTGTAGATGTAGGAACTATGTACTGAAGTAAAGCAAGAGGGAAAAGTACGCCAGATGTTGGACTGGAACCCACAACCCCCTAAACACTGGTACAGCCCTGTACCAACTGAGCTAACGGAGTGACCATCTAACCCCCACACAGTAAATGAGTTAGCCTGTTGTAGTCATTTGCATGCAGTCGGATATCCAAGATGATATCAGACTGAAATTGTTATGCATTTTGAATACATTCATGAAACTCTCGGACGACTTATAAAGATCAGAATGTTACTTAAAATTTACCTGTATGATAGAGTGTAGCATGTCGGTTGTTTTGGCATCATCATCTAGTCAACTCGACAATCTGTCCCAGGATTACGCGGTTGACAACGTATTTCTCCGTTGTCTTGCGTTTTCATGGACGCCGCCATTTTGTTCGCTATTGGAAATTCCAATCTCCTACACAGTGATCTCCCTTATAGTTATTGCATTCTGACAGCTGATATCACAAAAATGACGCTCAGTTGTTGGACTGTTTCTTAACCGATTCCCTCATTTGATTGTTCGATTTGTTTTCTCTTTGCAAACCGTACGCATTTAATGGTACACAAAGTGTTGTGTTAATACTGCTTGTGTATTTTTTTCTTGAAGGGACAGATGACACTGCAGCAGTTCTCGTAGACAAGTTTTGTTGTCAATCAATAGATCTACCAGCCAATCAGAGCACTGGCAGTTTGCTGTATATAGTATTCAAATCAGACAATAATGTCCAAGCACGTGGATTCAAGTTGACTGTCATTTCGGATGGTCCCTTTCCGGATGATCCCAATGAGACAACGACGTCACTGAAACCTAGCGGTAATTCTGTTAATATTCCTTTTTGCTAGACTGATATAAAATATTTTGGAGACTAAAAGTTTGTGGTTCGGTAATAATGATGGATAGTATACGTTTTTGTTATGTAAGATACGACCCAGGAGGACATTATGTCACTATTTGAGCTACGTTCGAACATAAATGCCTGCACCTGTATACAGATGGAATGTTTGCTCTTTATTTCAGTTGAATCTAGTATTTGGGATAGTTATACCTGGATCATTCTAGGTAGTGCATATGGAGGTCTGAATCTTATTGGAGCGTTCATCACTGTATGTTGTGTGTTGAAGAAAAAAAAAGTTATTCAAGTTACCGAACCTGATCTTCTCGTAGCAGCACAAAACAGACAATAAAAGCTGAAAAGCTCTAGTACAATACATTGTCATTTAATAAAATATAGTTAAAATCATTACAATGCGAATAATATGGTACACGCTTGTTGAAGCGTTTGGTTGATTGCATGTTTACAACATACATATTCATAATAGCAAAGAAGAATACCTTGTAATAAAATATAATACAATAATAATGATAATAATTAATTCTTTATAATGAAATATGTGAATCACATACTTATTAATACATGTATCTGTCTGTATGTTGAATTATTCTGTTGGATCATTTTCGTGCGCTTCTTCTTTCATCCAAACAGCTTGATAGAACACGTTGCATATTTTATGAACATAGAGCTACTAGTAAAAATGATATAACTCCTACTTTTTACATTGTTGCGTCAGATTTTGGCATCAAGTTATTAATGATAAGCACGGTTTGTATCCAAATTTATTTCGTGTCGGATTTGACCATAAAACTTTGCCTCTGTCATTTCAAAAAGGGAGAATTGTCTTTATCACAATGAATTAACAAACAACGAGTTATTTATTCTACGACTCAAAATATAAGTTATTGAAAATTTAAGTTTAAGACAGAATTGATCCAGTACTTCCAGACCAGAAAGTATGCGTACTACTCCTAAACCACTATACAGTGCGTAAATGTTGTTTGAATGAACGCGCGATTTGGTTTATGAAACAAATCCCATGAAACAGACAAAAATTGCCGAAAATGAATCAAGCGCGACATAGTTTCATGACGTCACCAATCTTATGACGTTATGACGTTATCACGACGAGGATTGTTATTGCGTTGCTAGGACAGACTTTATCTGGATGATGCGGACATGGGTATTGGAGATGTATTATAAATAGGGAGGTAAGTGAACATTTGTGATGCATTTTCTATTGAAATATGGATATAGGGAGATCAACGTTTGTATCGTTAGTTCTCAGAATTATTATAAATAATCGTCATATGCAGAAGAAGATTTTCCCCAGAAAGTCATATTGTTTTTTTATAAAATGCTTGTATGTTCTATTGTTTAATTAAAAACCACCGAGTGTTTGTCGAGTATGACTAATTCTTATTCTATTATCATTCAATATGGTTTTTTTTTAAATTTTGTTAGTTATTTATTGTTTTGTTTTCTGTGTTTTGTTATTTCGAAGGTCAAATTGTATTTAAGTTTATCTTTCTAACAAAAGTTAAATAAGACTTTATTATTACTACATGTATATTACTTTTACGTGTTTTATCATCTATATTAAAGTTAGGAAAATCAGAAAAACAAGGACTACGAATAAAAGCATGTAGTCAGCTTTGTTTGTTTTAACCAAAGACATTGAGAGAATTTAAATATAATTTAGAACTTTACACAAGTGCAGAAATGAATAATCAGACGAAGTGCATATTTAACACATTGAAGTTGATTTGTAGCTTTTAAGACTTACGCGAAAATGTACGAATTAAAAATGTTAGTTAAAACATTTGTTCTTACAGTATCACTTTGTCGTCGAAGTAAGAATCTAACCATTCAGAACTAAAGTATTCATATTTGTATAATCAAAACCAATGTTGTATATATGTGGTAGTCATAACTGCCATAAATAGTAATTAATAATTGATGTACATCTGATATTGTCGATATGTGATATTGTTTAACCAATCTCAGAAATAGTTTCTTTCATTAAAACTGAATCCATGGGGGATATATGAAAATAATCACATTATTTGTTTTCATTATTAATTAATGAGAAGAATATTAATTAACACAATGTTAGTGGCTGGTATCCAGTGGCAACATATACAGTCGGTTGCAGAACGTCTAGGCTACTGTGATACAGCAACGCATACACTATGTTTATGGAGATTATATAAAAACATGGCAATATAGCGATTTGAATGGATGTTATAACAGGGCTAGTTTGATGTTCTCACTTTTGGTAAGTTCACGTATTGCCGCCTTCTTGTAAATTTGAATATGTCTATACTGTACACATAATTTGATGACACATTTGTACGTCTACGTGTTTGCTTTTCTGTTCTCATAAATAAAGATATGGCATTTCATAATTATATTCAATTGTCAGTGATTTTGTCACAATATGCATATGCCTACGGTTGAAATTTGCATTAATGTAATTATAGTTTTAATAGTCCCAAATGGAAAAGTTTACTATCATTCGGACGCTAGACATATTTCGGGGGGAAAAAAGATTATATCGCTTATATACTACAATTTACTTGTTGTGAGAGTTCTGACTTTAAGAGACACGTTTACATGTACATAAGCTCGACCATGTCTGATTGTATAATGGTCTCACAGGCTGATAATGTAAAAAAATCGTCGCAAAATATGCAAAAGTGATTCAATGAAACTTTCACTCTGTATCACTATTTCTACTTAAATGATTTTCAAGGAGTAGAACTAAAAAATCAACCAATTATATAATAGGTTGCAGTTGATTGTTGTTTCAGATACGATTTTACGTAAATCTCTATTATACAAATTGCATAGTTTGACGTTTAATCGTGGAGTCGTTTACATTTGGACTTTTCTGAGTTATTGTTGGTTGAATCCAAGGTAATGTATATCTCTATTTGTATTCTTCTTTCCAATAGAGATAATTTAAACAAGTCTTGACCTTTTTAAAAGGAAGATTATGGTGGCATATTACTGCCACCAGTTAGCATGATAGCGTTCGCGAATTAATTCGTGTTAACCACTTAATTATTACGATAATTATCTAGCTATCTAGTTAATATTCGTCATAAATTTTCGGTAAGATAAATATCATACATCTAGAAACAGGCCTGAAAGTGCCCAGAACTGCCACCTCTTACCTTTTTATGATGTATAACACTAGATT
Organism: Mactromeris polynyma; assembly: GCA_032209605.1. NCBI lineage: Eukaryota > Metazoa > Mollusca > Bivalvia > Venerida > Mactridae > Mactromeris > Mactromeris polynyma. Next base: position 255,947 of record JASFXZ010000106.1, on the reverse strand, counting down.
TAAGTGGTAACACGAATCTTATCTAGTTGTCCACTTATTATGTTACTTAGTAACTCAAATTCGCGAATTTCTCTTAAGATTCGTGTTACCACTTATTTATAAATGCAATTTTGGCTTCTAGATATAAGTGGTAACACGAATCTTATCTAGTTGTCCACTTATTATGTTACTTAATAACTCAAATTCGCGAATTTCACTTAAGATTCGTGTTACCATTTATTCGTTTTTGGCTTCTAGATGTAAGAGGTAACACGAATCTTATCTAGTTAACCACTTATTATGTTACTTAATAACTAGAATTCGCGAATTTCACTTAAGATTCGTGTTACCATTTATTCGTTTTTGGCTTCTAGATGTAAGTGGTAACACGAATCTTATCTAGTTAACCACTTATTATGTTACTTAATAACTCAAATTCGCGAATTTCACATAAGATTCGTGTTACCACTTAAATCTAGTGTAATACATCATAAAAAGCTAAGAGGTGGCAGTTCTGGGCACTTTCAAGCTTGTTTCTAGTTGTATGATATTTATCTTACCGAAAATTTATGACGAATATTAACTAAATAGCTTGCTAATTATCATAATAATTAAGTGGTTAACACGAAACAATTCGCGAACGCTATCATGCTAACTGGTGGCAGTAATATGCCACCATAGAAGATAGATCACGATCCGACTATACAATTAAATATCTTCAAACAGCAACAATAACATAATGTGCATAGAGAGAGGTTCGACAACTCATTGGTCGTTATGTGCCCTTGCAATGCTGCACTATAATCTATACTTCATTGTACAATCGATATTTTCAGCATATTATTCTGTAATGCTTCTACTTATCAGACTCTTTTAAAAGTCAGTTTGTTCATAATCTAATACGCGATGTATACACTAAGTTAGCCCCGCATACATGTCTCTGTACTCCGACTTTTACACGCGTCGTTCGTAACCACGCACAAGCCTACTGAGGTAGTTCGATCAGCAACTATAGTGACTATGGTGACTATGATTGGATGATAAAACTCAGTCTAGTTCATCTATGGTCTAGTTACTCTGGTCACTCTTCGAACTTGGAGGTTTGAATACTATATAGAAGTGTTCCGAACATTAACTATGGTTTAACCACCGATTTAGTACAGTTGAACTAAAGTCGATATTCGGAACACCTCTATAGGGTTTTCAACCCTCCAAATTCTAAGAGTGACCAGAGTAATTAGACCATAGATGAACTAGATTGAGTTTTATCATCCAACCATAGTCACCATAGTTGCTGATCGAACTACCTCAGTAAAAACCTGGGATTATGCCGCATGATTTTAACGGCACTATTATGGCGTATTTATTATCGACCGAACAGACTTTTGAGAGTGCGGAAAAACTGTAGCAATCTTTCACGAGTAGAAGCACACAAAAATCGAATTTCTAGCGCATCTGAGTGCCTCACAATCACTTCGACAAGAAGACAGGGGTCAAATGTTTATGACTGCAAACATTGTCGCTAAAATATCTGTCAATCAAACGTAACTCCGCCCACGGTGCGCAAGTAAACTATTCACCTTCCAAACTGTATGTTGACATTCGCGCTCTCGCCAATTTCGCCCGTCAAAGTAGCAATACAAGATGGATTTTAACGTTGAAACAACTTTTGATCGAATTCGTGATATATATCACTTTCAGTATTGGCCCAAGAAGGAGCAAATAATAGCAATGTCGACAATGATCTTAGTAGGGTAATAACTATGTGCGCACCGCCTCCATAGCAACTCTTTCATCTTCTTATTTAACAGGTGATTGATTCACTATTTTTTTTACAAAACAAGTCGTATCCATGAAAATATTGTGTCGAAAAGACAAATAAACCAACGAAAAGCTACAATTTTATGTCGTACAGTTTTTTATTGCACTCAAAGCATATATCTGTTCACGAAAATAAGAGTAAATGCAGTGGAAAGACCGACGGTGTCCAACTTCTATTTACTTTTGTGAATGGTTTAGCAGGACGTTGTACAGCGACAGTATAGAGATGTGACGTCCGTGGCTGGACTAACACTAAGTATACCCTGAACAACTTTCTAATTGGTCACTTAGGTTTTATTGAATACAACAATGCGAAAACCATCGTATAAATAATTTCTTCGTACACATTTTCTGAAGTTATGAATTCACTTTGACCCTCAATGAACAACAGCAACACCGACATTCAAGTCATAAAACACCGACATTCAAGTCATAAAACAGTAATATTTGATGTAGTATCAATAAGTATTAATAAAACAAAATTAGACAATTTGCTGAGTGTACGTGTATGACTCCCGATATCAAACAGTATATCTGAATTATGGACCAATACGATACATCAAATGCTACGGAAATAAATGATGCACGTATAGTTATTTTTAATTCAAAGCATAGTATTTTGTCTTTGAACTCAACATGTATGATAACAGTTTAAATTGTAGTCAATTGTATGGTACAATAGTGATTAATTACATGCAAACTGTTTTGTTCAATAACATCGTGAAATTACGAGATAGTTCGTATGTAGTAAGCACAGCAAAACATCATAAAACTTTCGTGGATTAAATTATGTAATTAAGTTTCAAATGTTGAATGCCATTGTTGTGATTTTAGCAGGTGAAAGAAAACAATGAGTTCATATTTGCGTCCAAAATAATATGGCAGCGGTGGGATTCGAACACACGCCTCCGAAGAGACTGGTGCCTAAAACCAGCGCATTAGAGCGCTGGGCCACGCTACCGTGCGCTATACCGTTGAACCTCTAATGTATAGATACTGAATGGCGTGTGCTTTAGTTACAATGTTTGCTACTTAATCTAGTATACTAGATTTCATGTTTGGTGTAGGATATATATATGGACATATACACGTTCAACCTTACGCTATATACATGTATGGAGAGAGAATTAAGTTTAACTCGGTGTTTGTATAGTATGGGTGAAACTTAAGCCACTTCTTGCCAGTGATAGCCATATATAGAATTTGTTTACAATCAGTTAATGATTAATAACTAAACATTCAAATAATTATATTTCATTAATCGTCACTGTGAGTTTCATCATTAACATTAAAATCATCAGTATCATCATCATCGTTATTATTGTCATCGTTTCGGCGTTTATATTGTTAACTAATTTTATGTTGAACGTCTTAGTTCCGCCTTTATGTAAGATCCACATGTGTTAGAACATATGCAGGTTAAAATGATTGTTTTCGTCTTTCAGATTGTATGCTTATTTCAATTGCTTCATGTGATCGAATTAAACTTTTTTATCTTTGATTTGTATTAAAATGGGAGTTGAACCAGTCATAATGGCGCATCAAATGGCTGTTTGTCATTCCGTCATATTGTTAAACCTTCTCCAACATTCATATCAATCAAGTGTCGTGTCTAACTCTTTATCAAACTCGATAACCTGTCCTTGCCAACAGCGATGACAACTATACACGAATTTGTTTGGTCACATGATCGCGCTAAGCCATTCAGATAAACGATCAACAGAGGTTAGAGGTTAACGAAAAAATGGCGGCTGCTGTACTGGCAGCTCCGACAAAGTACACGATGATTAGACCAGAAGCACGGGTAAGAATTAAATTTAAAGTTAAAATCGTTAAATTCTGGTTTAAATCATCGTGTCTCGTCGTTAACCTCTGATCTATGTTGATTTGTTTCAGCTTGGCGACGATTCGATAGGACCTGGTTTAGCCGAAGATCTTCAAAACTTTTATGACAGGACAGACTCTTTAAGTGATAGAGCAAAATGTATGGAATTAATTAATTCAATTAATACAGGAAATGGTGGTAATAGGACTAATATACGGAGACCACATACAGCGGCTCCCATCGCGGGTAAGATATTTATAGTTCAACATTATAACCCCACACTCGTCTCTGAATATAACTTTATCAGGTAACCTTCGATTTATTCAATAATGTAAACATTTAGACTCTTTTAATAGGCTAAGGTTGTGTACTAACTGCTTAACAATAACTATACGGGTATTAAACTGTCAACTTATTAACTGAATGAATTTACACAACGTATATTTAAAGCCGTAGTAAAGAGCTTAATGCGAACAATCCTCTTTCATCGGTCTTTTCAGTTTCTGTCAGCCGCGTGTATTGTGTAAAAATCGAAGCCAATACACATAAAGAGTATAGAAATATTTCTCATTACGAATAATAACGTTGTGTGGAGAAAACTAAATTCTTTATGGTCTGTATTTATTGATTTTAACGATAACGATCGAGGTATGACTGGTTATAATGAACGGGTCTACGCGTCTGCGTTTTATATAATCTGTTTACAATGACAGGTTCGATTTGATTAAATCCAGTCTGATTTCTGATTGACTTGCCAGGTATATTTGTATATCAATCACTCCCTCAGATTTTAAATATCTGTTGTAAACAGAAGATATAATGTATATCGATCATGCCTTCAATCCTACTGTCTACCATAACGTATTCTGCAGATTTGATTTGCAGTGAATAGTGATTTGCATTCATATGCAAATGATTTCTTCAACTTTACATTTAGAGATCTGAACCGCTGTAAATATCCTTAAAAACTATTCCAACCAGGATCACAAACACAGCATACATGTACATATCGACATGTTATAAGTGTGTCCAATTTTCAACGTCTTCTATCTGGACACTAATGTGGTTGCGATTTTGGTGCACAAGTTTAAAAAAGAAAATACTCACTTCTGTCTTGATATTTGAACTATGTTTATACTAGTGATGGATAATCGGATAAATTTCAACATCGATTATCGAATCAGTTTGAAAACTCATAATCGAATCGGAAATAATCGAAATATTTAGCTTTTAAGTACATGTATAATGCTGACAGCTTAATTCATTTATAAAAAAATGTATCTATCCGTTTTTTAACTACATTTAACATCAATGGGGTTTTACATTACTCTTATATCATAAGAACATTTTATCATTCAATAAATATTTGATTACTATTAACTAGATGTTAAGTGGCTCGCTGAATGTCTGCGGACGTACGTCCTCGCCTGTCTAAATATAGAAAATATCAGCTGTGCGGGAGTTATATTAAGCAGAGGGTGATTATGAAGGTATCGGAATAAGCGCCCGATGCTAAAGGAGAGTAGTATTGACTAGATTTACGATTTGAATGTATATCCGGGTATTTCTTTAAAATTTGAATATTTATAATATCATCTTATTGAAATAATACTTCAGTCACAATTTCCGATAATAATCGAGTATTGTAGTTCATAATCAATTGATTTTTTATTCTGTCATTATGATTAACCCTCTTACATGTATCTTTGTAATTAATTGTTTTCCTCATTATGTCATGTATAACATGAAATGAGTGAAATAAACCGAATTGAACTATACGTGTAATCATGTAATTAAAATAAACACTAACAAGTCCTTCCTTAATTTAAGGAAGAATTTCGTATTTTTGTGCTGTTTTTGACGTGATATGCTTTTGTATAGTGCATAACTATTGTTACTGCTTCTTTACATAACAACGTAATTTTATCAGTATTATATCAAACAACGTAATTACATCAGTAATGTACCAAACAACGTAATTACATCAGTAATGTACCAAACAACGTAATTACATCAGTAATGTACCAAACAACGAAATTACATCAGTATTGTACCTAACAACGTAATAACATCAGTATTGTACCAAACAACGTAATTACACAATGCGTGTATAAACAGCTCAGTCTTAACGTGTAAAAGCAAACATTAATGTTTATTCATTCATTCACTTTATATTCCTAAAGGTTTAAATTTATAATACCACAGTAATCTGCTTATCTATGTTAATTTACTACAATCTCTCATTGTCAACTTTGAGCATAATGAAAATGACGGTGGTAAGGGATTGAAACAGATTGTGGGGGAAATCCAACATTATCACTCATTGCGTTGATATTACCAAAATATATCGGTTGTGTGTTAAAAATAAAATTGACCGGTCCGACTTGGTACGGTAAAACTGAATCAAATGAGAACGGCTCCCTTCCGGGCTGAATTCGTATATTGTATTTTTCAAATAATAAATACTATATGCACATGATTGTAAACACGACAATGCCACAAGATTGTAAACACGACAATGCCACATGATTGTAAACACGACAATGCCACATGATTGTAAACACGACAATGCCACATGATTGTAAACACGACAATGCCACATGATTGTAAACACGACAATGCCACATGATTGTAAACACGACAATGCCACATTATTGTAAACACGACAATGCCACGAATAAACTTGTACGGACACAATTAATCAATTTAATAAAACGTGAGGACAAAAAGTGGCATGGTGACTTTGGGTTCGCATATATATCTTCTTAGACCGAACATAATTATCTAAGTACAGTCTCGTCAATGGACTGGGTAATTACAAATCATCATTTTCTAGAATTGTTGATCAATACGTTTATAGACAGCAAATTGGAACAGCATGAACATCGTCCATCAATTATTGTCATTAACACATAACCTTAGCATAATTAAGACCCACGGTTCTTCACGTTATGATGACATTTACTTGAGATCGAGGTATTTAAAGAAACCGGCAAAACAAAATAAAACAAGATTAAGCAAGTAAATAACAGGTTGCAACAAAACGTATCATGTCGACCAAATGAACAGAGAGAAAATGCTCCGTCGGTGGTCGAGATTTATTGAGCAGAATATTTTACTTATTGCGCATAAAAGAGCTTGCCTTTGGTGAACTAAATGCAACACGACCGTGCTGAAGAAGTACATTTATGCTGCGTTATTATAAAATAATGATATCATCAAACGATGACTTGCGTGATTAAAAAATGTGACACCGACGAGACTCGATACTCGCAATCTTCTGATTCGAAGTCAGACGCCTTATCCATTAGGCCACAGGGCCGACGACGACATCTAACTACACTATCATTTCACAGAGTCATATTGCTGACACGATTGATGACTGGCGTGTACTGTTAGGTTCTCACGATTGATGACTGGCGTGTAGTGTTAGGTTCTCACGATTGATGACTGGCGTGTAGTGTTAGGTTCTCACGATTGATGACTGGCGTGTAGTGTTAGGTTCTCACGATTGATGACTGACGTGTAGTGTTAGGTTCTCACGATTGATGACTGGCGTGTAGTGTTAGGTTCTCACGATTGATGACTGGCGTGTAGTGTTAGGTTCTCACGATTGATGACTGGCGTGTACTGTTAGGTTCTCACGATTGATGACTGGCGTGTAGTGTTAGGTTCTCACGATTGATGACTGGCGTGTAGTGTTAGGTTCTCACGATTGATGACTGGCGTGTACTGTTAGCTTCACACGATTGATGACTGGCGTGTAGTGTTAGGTTCACACGATTGATGACTGGCGTGTAGTGTTAGGTTCTCACGATTGATGACTGGCGTGTAGTGTTAGGTTCACACGATTGATGACTGGCGTGTAGTGTTAGGTTCTCACGATTGATGACTGGCGTGTAGTGTTAGGTTCTCACCACTGATGACTGGCGTGTACTGTTAGGTTCACACGATTGATGACTGGCGTGTAGTGTTAGGTTCACACGATTGATGACTGGCGTGTAGTGTTAGGTTCACACCATTGATGACTGGCGTGTACTGTTCGGTTCTTTCTGATTTATGGACAGTAAGCCAATGATAAAAGTGAAATCATAAAATCTCACATGTCAGATCTGACTCCCGTTACATGGGTCCATAATCATATTACTGAATACTGATTGTACAAATCTATAATTTAGCTCTTGATTGATCGCTACGAAAAACTAGCTTCAAACTAAGTACACACACTGAAGAGTATTGAAATTAAAATATGTAGTTAATTAGACACGTCTTGCTTAAACAAACCTAGAACAACTGTACAAAGCTTATATAAGCCTGTGACATTCATAATCGTGTGTAATCCAGGTGAAAGGAACATTTCAGTGAATGGGATGGTTTTATCATCGTGTATTCTTAAGAAACGATAAGAAAACCGCATAAAGTTGCCCCATACATCATGCCTTTTTGTTCCATTGAAAATTGGCTGTCAATGTTCCTCTGCACAAAAACAACATAGAAATATCTACCTATCTACACTTAGGTTAAAATTATGGATGGGTGTAATTGTTTTTGTACATTGAATATAATTCATAGATATTTCTGTGAGGAAAATACTGCTTTATGAAAGATTTATGAAAACTAGACTAAGTCAACAAAACTATTATCAAACGGGACAATCTGCATAAATGACAGCATTTTATAATATCTTTAAAGTAACAATTTAATTTAATTGTATCGATATTTGGAATAAGTATTATGATAAAATACAAAGAAAGTACAGAACATGATGTGTCAAATAGTGTCGTCCCGTTTCTTTTCATACCCACGAAGAGATTAAAAGCACAGGTATTGTATAATGCATGCTATCTTCAAAGATATAATTTATTCAAGAATTCTTTGGTCATATATGAAGTGTTTAACTTCCTCTCAAGTTTGATGTTAGTTTAATGAGATTTAGAATTATATTTTGACAGTGTTATGTGTATATACGTTGACTAGATGAGATTTATACTGGCATAGTGTGGAGAGTATTTTTGTCTTATGTTTTAGGTGGAGATCATTCAAAGAACTTTCTTAGTCCCTATCAGACATCCTATAACAGAGAGTATCCCTTGAAACAACCAATAGACACTGTCGCTCTAAGGTTAGTGAACTATTATTATGAGTAATTGTTGACATGTAACAGCTTGTAAGCCGTTGTTGTTGTTCTTGATGAACAATATAAACACATTCGTTCTCCATGTAACCAGCTTGTAAGCCGTTGTTGTTGTTCTTGATGAACAATATAAACACATTCGTTCTCCATGTAACAGCTTGTAAGCCGTTGTTGTTGTTCTTGATGAACAATATAAACACATTCGTTCTCCCTGTAACCAGCTTGTAAGCCGTTGTTGTTGTTCTTGATGAACAATATAAACACATTCGTTCTCCATAATTAGGTCTCGTATTGATGTTTTCTTTATTAAATTGTTTTATTATTTTATTTGTTATGTTCTGAACACTCTAGTTGATATCAGCAAGTTTGTACAAGTTCAAGCTCTGTTGAGTTGGCTTAATGGTAAGCTACGTATTAAGTTTAGTAATTCTCTGGTACTACTGTATAAACTATGAGCGTGTTATACAATAGATCTATACAAATTACGCAATGCTTATTGTGACGATATAAGAACATGCGATGAAATATTTAGTAAGTTGTATTGAGTTAATCATATTCATACCGCACGTATGCCAGAACCTGTCTTTACCACAACCTGCAAGTCCATATTTACACTCAAGTTGGAATTATTTATGATTTTCATCAAATGCTTTGTTTAAGATAATTTGCGAGAAATTACAATTCAAATATTGAATTTGCATTCAACTACTAATGTATGAGCATGCTCTGTGACAAGCTTGATACTTGAAGATGTTTTGTGACTGCAGATTTCGGAGTTTGAGTTTGAAGAATTACTCATAGGTAGTTTATTTGTGAATTCGTGGTCAGCTTAATAACATAATATGACAATTGGTTTAACTAACACAGCATTCAAATGAGAATATATAATACAGTTTGCACGGGCCTCAGAAAATCTGCATCTCTCTTGCATCGTGTCTATGTCGTCTTACGTTACTTAGCTCTCCAAGGTAACTTATGATAATTTTTGTATCACAGACCAATGACGTCACAAGGGTTTGCGCCACAGATGGGTCCCGGAGCCGATACCCATTACACGGATGAGTTCAGAAAGAAGAACCAACGACCTACAACACCACAAAGACCCGGTACAGCTTCCGGAAATAGGGCAAATAATCCCCACCCACCACAGGTAAGAACGTCACGTGACAAGTAATGATACCAGTTCGACTAATTATGAAGCAACTTTATTGTAATCGCGTTCAACTGTTGCGTTGAAGACATTGCCAATATAGCTTTGATATATGGCAGCTGATATTACCTTTTATTGAATGTTTCGAATTGCTCAAAGATAATGTAATAATTTCATTCATATTAATTATTTTTCAAAGATTTCAACCTTTGTTACAGATTTTAATTTCATGTAAAAAGGACTTACTTTACCTTGCACGTTATCTTGTATGCATCGGGATTTGCACCACGACTATATAAACTAGGTAGTATCGTCATGGTACAGTGTAAATGATCTATGTGCACCACGACTATATAAACTAGGTAGTATCGTCATGGTACAGTGTAAATGATCTATGTGCACCACGACTATGTAAACTGGGTAGTATCGTCATGGTACAGTGTAAATGATCTATGTGCGCCACGACTATATAAACTAGGTAGTATCGTCATGGTACAGTGTAAATGATCTATGTGCGCCACGACTATATAAACTAGGTAGTATCGTCATGGTACAGTGTAAATGCACCACGACTATATAAACTAGGTAGTATCGTCATGGTACAGTGTAAATGATCTATGTGCGCACCACAACTATATAAACTAGGTAGTATCGTCATGGTACAGTGTAAATGATCTATGTGTGCACCACGTCTATATAAACTGGGTAGTATCGTCATGGTACAGTGTAAATGATCTATGTGCGCCACGACTATATAAACTAGGTAGTATCGTCATGGTACAGTGTAAATGATCTATGTGCACCACGACTATATAAACTGGGTAGTATCGTCATGGTACAGTGTAAATGATCTATGTGCACCACGACTATATAAACTGGGTAGTATCGTCATGGTACAGTGTAAATGATCTATGTGTGCCTCAACTATATAAACTAGGTAGTATCGTCATGGTACAGTGTAAATGATCTATGTGCACCACGACTATATAAACTGGGTAGTATCGTCATGGTACAGTGTAAATGATCTATGTGCACCACGACTATATAAACTAGGTAGTATCGTCATGGTACAGTGTAAATGATATATGTGCACCACGACTATATAAACTAGGTAGTATCGTCATGGTACAGTGTAAATGATCTATGTGCACCACGACTATATAAACTAGGTAGTATCGTCATGGTACAGTGTAAATGATCTATGTGCACCACGACTATGTAAACTAGGTAGTATCGTCATGGTACAGTGTAAATGATCTATGTGCACCACGACTATGTAAACTAGGTAGTATCGTCATGGTACAGTGTAAATGATCTATGTGCACCACGACTATGTAAACTAGGTAGTATCGTCATGGTACAGTGTAAATGATCTATGTGCACCACGACTATATAAACTAGGTAGTATCGTCATGGTACAGTGTAAATGATCTATGTGTGCCTCAACTATATAAACTAGGTAGTATCGTCATGGTACAGTGTAAATGATCTATGTGCGCCTCAACTATATAAACTGGGTAGTATCGTCATGGTACAGTGTAAATGATCTATGTGCACCACGACTATATAAACTAGGTAGTATCGTCATGGTACAGTGTAAATGATCTATGTGGGCCTCAACTATATAAACTAGGTAGTATCGTCATGGTACAGTGTAAATGATCTATGTGCACCACGACTATATAAACTGGGTAGTATCGTCATGGTACAGTGTAAATGATCTATGTGCGCCACGACTATATAAACTGGGTAGTATCGTCATGGTACAGTGTATATGATCTATGTGCACCACGACTATATAAACAAGGTAGTATTGTCATGGTACAGTGTAAATGATCTATGTGTACCTCAACTATATAAACTGGGTAGTATCGTCATGGTACAGTGTATATGATCTATGTGCACCACGACTATATAAACTGGGTAGTATCGTCATGGTACAGTGTAAATGATCTACGTGTGCCTCAACTATATAAACTGGGTAGTATCGTCATGGTACAGTGTAAATGATCTATGTGCACCACGACTATATAAACTGGGTAGTATCGTCATGGTACAGTGTAAATGATCTATGTGCGCACTACGACTATATAAACTGGGTAGTATCGTCATGGTACAGTGTAAATGATCTATATACACCACGACTATATAAACTAGGTAGTATCGTCATGGTACAGTGTAAATGATCTATGTGCACCACGACTATATAAACTAGGTAGTTTCGCCATGGTACAGTGTGTAAATGATCTATGTGCGCACCACGACTATATAAACTGGGTAGTATCGTCATGGTACAGTGTAAATGATCTATGTGCACCACGACTATATAAACTAGGTAGTATCGTCATGGTACAGTGTAAATGCACCACGACTATATAAACTAGGTAGTATCGTCATGGTACAGTGTAAATGATCTATGTGCACCACGACTATATAAACTGGGCAGTATCGTCATGGTATAATGTAAATGATCTATGTGCGCACCACGACTATATAAACTGGGTAGTATCGTCATGGTACAGTGTAAATGATCTATGTGCACCACGACTATATAAACTAGGTAGTATCGTCATGGTACAGTGTAAATGCACCACGACTATATAAACTAGGTAGTATCGTCATGGTACAGTGTAAATGATATATGTGCACCACAACTATATAAACTGGGTAGTATCGTCATGGTATAGTGTAAATGATCTATGTGCACCACGACTATATAAACTGGGTAGTATCGTCATGGTACAGTGTAAATGATATATGTGCACCACAACTATATAAACTGGGTAGTATCGTCATGGTATAATGTAAATGATCTATGTGCACCACGACTATATAAACTGGGTAGTATCGTCATGGTACAGTGTAAATGATATATGTGCACCACAACTATATAAACTGGGTAGTATCGTCATGGTACAGTGTAAATGATCTATGTGCACCACGACTATATAAACTGGGTAGTATCGTCATGGTACAGTGTAAATGATCTATGTGCGCCACGACTATATAAACTAGGTAGTATCGTCATGGTACAGTGTAAATGATATATGTGCACCACGACTATATAAACTAGGTAGTATCGTCATGGTACAGTGTAAATGATCTATGTGCACCACGACTATATAAACTAGGTAGTATCGTCATGGTACAGTGTAAATGATCTATGTGCGCACCACGACTATATAAACTAGGTAGTATCGTCATGGTACAGTGTAAATGATCTATGTGCACCACAACTATATAAACTAGGTATTATCGTCATGGTACAGTGTAAATGATCTATGTGCGCCACGACTATATAAACTAGGTAGTATCGTCATGGTACAGTGTAAATGATCTATGTGCACCACGACTATATAAACTAGGTAGTATCGTCATGGTACAGTGTAAATGCACCACGACTATATAAACTAGGTAGTATCGTCATGGTACAGTGTAAATGATCTATGTGCGCCACGACTATATAAACTGGGTAGTATCGTCATGGTACAGTGTAAATGATCTATGTGTACCTCAACTATATAAACTGGGTAGTATCGTCATGGTACAGTGTAAATGATCTATGTGTGCCTCAACTATATAAACTAGGTAGTATCGTCATGGTACAGTGTAAATGATCTATGTGCACCACGACTATATAAACTAGGTAGTATCGTCATGGTACAGTGTAAATGATCTATGTGCACCACGACTATATAAACTAGGTAGTATCGTCATGGTACAGTGTAAATGATCTATGTGCACCACGACTATATAAACTAGGTAGTATCGTCATGGTACAGTGTAAATGATCTATGTGCACCACGACTATATAAACTAGGTAGTATCGTCATGGTACAGTGTAAATGATCTATGTGCACCACGACTATATAAACTTGGTAGTATCGTCATGGTACAGTGTAAATGATCTATGTGCACCACGACTATATAAACTAGGTAGTATCGTAATGGTACAGTGTAAATGATCTATGTGCACCACGACTATATAAACTAGGTAGTATCGTCATGGTACAGTGTAAATGATCTATGTGCACCACGACTATATAAACTAGGTAGTATCGTCATGGTACAGTGTAAATGCACCATGACTATATAAACTAGGTAGTATCGTCATGGTACAGTGTAAATGATCTATGTGCGCCACGACTATATAAACTGGGTAGTATCGTCATGGTACAGTGTAAATGATCTATGTGTACCTCAACTATATAAACTGGGTAGTATCGTCATGGTACAGTGTAAATGATCTATGTGCACCACGACTATATAAACTTGGTAGTATCGTCATGGTACAGTGTAAATGATCTATGTGCACCACGACTATATAAACTAGGTAGTATCGTCATGGTACAGTGTAAATGATCTATGTGCACCACGACTATATAAACTAGGTAGTATCGTCATGGTACAGTGTAAATGATATATGTGCGAAATTTAATGTCAACAAAACCCAATTTGATAGCGTTGTACAAGGTTTTTCTATCCTTTTCCTGTGAATTTGATATAATTTCATTCCAGTCATTTCTAGTATGGAAATTTCCCCGTGGTGGATGGAAGGAAGCCGAGGGAGCGAAATGGTCGGAGGAATTGACAGACGATAAAATCAATCAAGTTCATAAACGTTTGTGTCAGTCGACTTATCAGACAGACTATCTTGGATCACCTCAAGGTAATAAGTTGTTTTATCGTGTGTCTAAGTACATTTATCTTTGTTTATCTTTTATAGTACGTCATCATTGCTTGTTTTATACAGATACATTGTCGAGACGTTCATGTTTGATACTTCAGTTTCTAGACTTTATAAAAAGAGAAAAGAAAATGCAGTTTAAATGTGGACACTAAAAGAAGTTCTCAGAAATCATATACAATGTATATAAATACATGAGCTTGTTAAGACTTAAACTGATTTATGTTTGATGTCGATACAATATACCAGCAAAATACATTTATTTTTCATCTGTTTGATTTATCATGGTTCTACAATAATACTGAGACGGTTGCTTTTACATCCACACTGAAAACATGTACCGAGTTTTACCATTATAACTATGATGTATAATGATGTTTTATAAATTAAGAACCCCCTGTTCTAATGTATCTATAACCTTTGTCAATTTAAGCGTTTTAGAAGTAATAGGAGAGGTTTTTTTAACACCCCTCGTACGGTGGATATTTTTAACACCCCTCGTACAGCGGGTATTTTGAACCCCCTCGTACAGCGGGTATTTTGAACACCCCTCGTACTGCGGGTATTTTAAATACCCCTCGTACGGCGTTTTACCCTTTGTTATAATATAATTCTGCTCTGCAGGTTTCCAACTTAAGTCAGCTTACCAATTGCCTGGAGATTGGAAGGAGAACATACCATATACATTGGATTCTGTACAGAGATATTGCTATCAGAAACAATCTAATCCAAATGAATTACAACTCCCAACTAATAGATACGGTAGCAACAGGAAGAAGCAGATACCAGCGAGTGGAACCAGTAAGTATATAATACCAGCGCAGGCTGGTGCTCAGTTATATTGTTAATGGCGAGAAATATCAGCGAGTGGAACCAGTAAGTATATAATACCAGCGTAGGCTGGTGCTCAGTTATTTTGTTAATGGCGAGAAATATCAGCGAGTGGAACCAGTAAGTATATAATACCAGCGCAGGCTGGTGCTCAGTTATATTGTTAATGGCGAGAAATATCAGCGAGTGGAACCAGTAAGTATATAATACCAGCGTAGGCTGGTGCTCAGTTATATTGTTAATGGCGAGAAATATCAGCGAGTGGAACCAGTAAGTATATAATACCAGCGCAGGCTGGTGCTCAGTTATATTGTTAATGGCGAGAAATATCAGCGAGTGGAACCAGTAAGTATATAATACCAGCGTAGGCTGGTGCTCAGTTATATTGTTAATGGCGAGAAATATCAGCGAGTGGAACCAGTAAGTATATAATACCAGCGTAGGCTGGTGCTCAGTTATATTGTTAATGGCGAGAAATATCAGCGAGTGGAACCAGTAAGTATATAATACCAGCGTAGGCTGGTGCTCAGTTATATTGTTAATGGCGAGAAATATCAGCGAGTGGAACCAGTAAGTATATAATACCAGCGTAGGCTGGTGCTCAGTTATATTGTTAATGGCGAGAAATATCAGCGAGTGGAACCAGTAAGTATATAATACCAGCGTAGGCTGGTGCTCAGTTATATTGTTAATGGCGAGACATATCAGCGAGTGGAACCAGTAAGTATATAATACCAGCGCAGGCTGGTGCTCAGTTATATTGTTAATGGCGAGAAATATCAACGAGTGGTTTCTGGACATATGTAATATTCAGTTTCACTTTGATATCTTTTCAGTTTTATTACTTATAGTGTACCTATAGTGGTTACATTTTATTATTGAAGTGTAGTACATTATATGATGTGATATAATACATCCGGTAATTGAAGCTTGTGTAGCTTATTGAAATATGGATATAATATTTGGTCTAAACTTTCCATTGTCTAAACATAATATTTGCTGGACTGTACTATCCCGGCGAGATTAGAACTAGCAATCTTCTGATTCGAAGTCATACGCGTTGTTAATATGGTCATAGTGCCAGACGCTTATTATTGTATAATACTGTCATTGCATTGGATAGAAAGATACAGTCAATAGAATGGTGATCGATAGGGACGTATCAATGTACAACATGTAACCTACTTCATCAATGAATTACCCCACGCTAACCTACCAAATTGATATTGGCAACGAAAAAGGAATTACATAATATCAAAATATACTTGTGTATCTCAAATAATTATACCAGGTCACCAAATCCTATCATTTGATTATAATTGTTATTAAATAAACCGAAAGCAAAGCGCTAATACTGCGTACGATGGTTAATTAACCATGTTTTTGTAAATGCGTAACTTAAAAATTGAGAATTAGGTAATGAGTTAAACCCTCTTCAAATGTAATTTGTTCTTTTGCAGTTCCTACAGCATCTAGTCGTCATATGCATATACGAAACAGAACAACATATGATCGACATTACAACGATAATTCTGACGCCGTAGTGCAACAAATTCGAGATCTTGGACATAAACTCGGAGCCGAAGCTCTCCGAAAGTATTATGAAAAGGCTTCCGGTGAAGGTAAGTTTTCTGTCATCCCAGTGTTGCTTCTTTTTTCAACTAAATGGAAATGAAAATAATTAGTCTATTGCAATGTTAACATTTAAATCCTTATTCATTGTGTGTGCTTCATTTTCATGTCACTGTTTGATATTTACACTGTTTAATCTCACCACCATGTAATCGAATGCAATTAAAATGAAATATCACATTTAATATTGTGTGCTTATTCTACCTGTGTGTGCTTATTCTACGCGTGTGTATACCACCATTATTTACTCAGTACATAACTCTCTTACAATGAATATTTGTCTAATTTGTCAAGTTTTATTTGTGTAATCAGACATTTTATGTACGTTATGTTAGACCATGGTTTGCTTGGAAATACGATTTTCACAGTATAAACTGGCTTACAAACCGCAACAGTATGTAAAACAAATTGACTCAATTTGAACATCCACTCTTAACATCACTGAATCTTTCATTTGATGTGTGTATATTGGTAGTATGAATGTGTCACACAATATCAATCCATGAGTGCCTGATTAACAAACAACTGAGTTAATCTATGAACTAATATATTTCTATTTTAACTGACTTATATTGACTGATATAACTGTTGAACTTGGTGACAGTCTCACCTGATGGACTATTGCACTGCTTCATTGATTCTAAGGTTAAATTAGACACAATTTGTCCCTTCCATATTGCATATTTATCTGTCGACTTAATCTAAGTGTTTCATTTCACCATGAGGTTTGCTATAATTGTTTACAGTTCTAATTTCTATTACACAACTAATACCAGAAATGCCCTAACTAAGTTTGATCGTGTTCTTGTCCATCATTTAACTGTTGTGCGTTTTATTTGTTCTCTTGTTGTACAGAAATACTGTAATGATGAGCTGGTTTGACTATCAGTTGTACTTATCCATGACTGCACCATAGTAAAACGTATCTATACAATCAAATTGTTAAGTTCACCTCATTCCTGATAAGAGTATATAAAATGACAGCCGTAATAAGTAAAAACTGCATCATCCAGTTAATACTGCTAATTCCCAAACCGCTGAAATCGGACATTTTTCTTGATTCTGAACGCTTGCCGAGAAAATCAGATCTTACAGGTTTCAATAAGTACCGATGTAAATAGACTCGCACTGTGATGTTTCCTGTCAAACCATGGTCACTCATGTAATCATTGTACTGTGTGTCACCAGCTTCATTGTGTATGTTGTTTTGTACTTGTATTTTCCTTTCAGATCGGGTCATGGCCAAAAACATTATTGAAGCGTACGGTGGTCGCCGTTTGCCACCGACGCCGATACCACAAACTCCAGCACCAATGGCAGCACGCCCACCGTCGGCTAGACCACCATCAAGGATGTCATATAAATCCAACACACCAGCCAGCACCCCTATATCCACACCCTATGTGCCCCTACCCCCAGCGAAAGACCCTAATGCTAACCAAGTGTCTTTTTATACTTATTCACCTGCCGAAGCCCTAAAATCATAGGCGTCCAACTATTGTTCTATAAACATTCGTTATGGCATTGCTTTAAGATCCTTATTTCTATTTTATTTGTATAACTGTGGATTTATTTAATGACTTTATGTATTATGTGTTTTAAGTCTAATAAGACACTTGTTGAATGTTTTAAAATGTCTATATTGGTGTATTATATTGTAGTTCATTTATAACGGTGCACAAGAATACTAAGTATTCGATGTCTAATTTTAATAGCACAAAAGCATTTTTATTACATGCATAAAGTTACTTTTGTTAGTTGTTTTTAAAGGTTTCTGCCATGGCACGGTGCATACTAGATGACACGATCGTCTCTTAAGAAAGCATGCTTAGATCTACCATCATGACATATGACCATACGGTCAAAATGTATGGTCGTGCTTTCACTTAGATATTCAAGAATTACCTAGATATGGAATACATGTCAAATGTTACTAGGTATGTAAGTAATGTGTTTGCTGATCATGTTACATACAACTGCTTTTAAAACCACTAGCTAAGTTTAATTATATATTTAGACATATAACGAGTACTTATATTTTGAGTGAAATGCCACGTAATTATCGCTAGGTTTATCCAAGGTACTGCCATTTTATAGCACGTGGTAAATTAGTTAGAATTAAATTATTACTAGATGTGTGATTTTCAAAGAATCTCCAATTTTGTTGATTCCACCTGTAGCGAATACAGCGAACCAAGTATTAATACAATACTACAGAATCGCGCAAATCATTAATGCCCAATACAAATTGGACATCATGTGAGTTTTGTCGAAGTATCCGAGTATTTGGAAATGAACTGTTTTCGTTACAGGTGGTATTTATTGCTTTGTAATGTGTATGTTGTGACTGTATGTGATTTTATATTAGTTATTTAAGTAAATGGTTGCTAAATACGAGACTCAGTAGAAATACATGCATTTGGTACAGCTATTACTGTAAACATAATTATAAGTACACAATACCTTACAAATGAGCACATACATTTTGTTTTAAATCTTAGTTCAACTCAGAATGTTACTTTCTTGTTTTACTACTTGTTTCAGTGTAAACGAAAGTGCTATGCATATATAATACAAACACTTGATAAATATGTTGCGTCTTACCTTTTTATCACTTCTATGTGAGAAATTGAAACTCTTTCAAGTATTTCATGGCTTGTAAATAAAGGTTCTCATTGTCACATTATTATGTGCAAATGTATAAAAGCCATTATGTATGGTCAGTGTATTATATCTGTATTTTGCCCAATCTCTATAGTTTACCATTTTGTGTGAGGTCACGTGACATACCCGTACACAACTATATATAGTTTTATTACTATTTGGTTAGTTGGAGGAGACCTGCTCTGGCCAACAATGGGGTCGTACTTACCCCCGATTGACTTCAAAGACAACTCTCATCAACCTAACCCACAGCAACATGAGGTATCGTGGGTGTCACGGTGGTGTGGACCATTGTAAGCTTCATCTCAAAGCCATCCGTAATATGGGACAGTTTTCGCTCCGTTCCGTAACAACACGGAATAATTTCGACGTGATGACCGGTGATTGGAAGATAACTGTGTTTATAGATTAAAAGAAACCCGATGTCGTTGTTTTATGTCAATAGAAATTGATAATGGTGATACCATTTTTAACGTAGACTTTAGCAAACTGTTTTCATTTATTATTAATTAATATATTTCGATATACATAGACTATTCAGTATTATTTTCTGTGATATGTTGTACTTTCATACTATATGTTTAATGTATAACGTGATTTGATTAATTGTTCATGCCTTATAGTTACCACTTTGCTTTAATTTACTACAATAACTTCAACAGAAGCATTTAAAATAAAACTAGTATTTTAAATATTGCTGTGTCTTGTTACTTATCTCCGTTCAAGTGTGACACCACAACTTCCCATCATCTACAACACTCGTTTTTCAGCTACAATATGTAAATAACCGACGACAACAACCACACTCTGCAATCACATGACAACAACCACACACTGTAGTCACATGACAATAACCACACCCTGTAGTCACATGACAACAACCACATCCTGCAGTCACATGACAACAACCACACCCTGCAGTTACATGACAACAACCACACCCTGCAGTCACATGACAACAATCACACCCTGCAGTCACATGACAGCAACCACACCCTGCAGTCACATGACAACAACCACATCCTGCAGTCACATGACAACAACCACATCCTGCAGTCACATGACAACAACCACACCCTGCAGTCACAGAACAACCACCACATCCTGCAATCACATGACAACAACCACACCCTGCAGACACATGACAACAACCAAACCCAGCAGCCACATGACAACAGCCACACCCTGCAGTCACATGACAACAACCAAACCCTGCAGCCACATGACAACAGCCACACCCTGCAGTCACATGACAACAACCACACCCTGCAATCACATGACAACAACCACACCCTGCATACACATGACAACAACCAAACCCTGCAGCCACATGACAACAGCCACATCCTGCAGTCACATGACAACACCCACACCCTGCAATCACATGACAACAACCACACCCTGCAGCTACATGACAACAACCAAACCCGGCAGTCAGATGACAACAACCAAACCCTGCAGCTACATGACAACAACCAAACCCAGCAGTCACATGACAACAACCAAACCCTGCAGCTATATGACAACAACCAAACCCGGTAGTCACATGACAACAACCAAACACTGCAGCTACATGACAACAACCAAACCCAGCAGTCACATGACAACAACCAAACCCTGCAGCTACATGACAACAACCAAACCCGGCAGTCACATGACAACAACCAAACCCGGCAGTCACATGACAACAACCAAACCCTGCAGCTACATGACAACAACCAAACCCAGCAGTCACATGACAACAACCAAACCCTGCAGCTACATGACAACAACCAAACCCAGCAGTCACATGACAACAACCAAACCCTGCAGCTACATGACAACAACCAAACCCAGCAGTCACATGACAACAACCAAACCCTGCAGCTACATGACAACAACCAAACCCTGCAGCTACATGACAACAACCAAACCCGGCAGTCACATGACAACAACCAAACCCTGCAGCTACATGACAACAACCACACCTTGTAGTCACAAATATCTCAAACTCAAACTCCATTCAGCTGAGATATTACTCAAATGTGTGTATGATAACGAAACAGATATAAAACCAAGGGAGAATACCCCTGCTTTGCAGGTTTGGAGTTTGTCGAGTTATCTCCCATAGGAATTATACTGAATTTTTGATAACGATAATTACTTCAAAAGTTCGAACAAAATATCTCATATAAAGCGCTGAAACGTAAATCTACACGCAAATATGTAAATATTAACACAAAATCCATATCTAAAAGTAAATATATGATTTCAGCACAGTTAAGACTATTTGAGTGTCTTCGTGTGTCAAAAAGCATTTCTTTTGCAATGAACTCGAAACGAAAACACATAAACATGCAGCGTATGTGAGGTTTTCTCTTGACTCGAATTTTACATCCGTACAAACACTAAGATTAATCGGATTGTTACCAAACTGTTATCTTGCCAACATTTGAGAACTGTACTTGAGTTAGGTAATCAAGCATACATACAGGTTAAAGTACTTACGTTTTATTTTCTTTCTCTTATGTTTTGGATAGTGGAACTCTTACACACTAATCACCGTAATTATACAGATCCAGAAATATGCAGTTTTGTGTGCGGTCTTGTTGAAAAAACACATTTACAAAATGTAGAACGATTTGGTCGTTAGCACCATGACCCAGTCAGAACATTCCATGTCGCTATTTCTGGAGATGTGTGAGAGGTTTTTTTCTTTGCGTTTTCTACTACATTTCTGTTGTAAATATCCCGCTACATACCTACACCAGTACGCTTTGTTGCAACAGAGTGCTATATACGTTTGTCCTACCATTCTGCTGTAAATATACCGCTACAGTCCTACACCAGTACGCTTTGTTGCAACAGTGTGCTATGTAAGTTTGTCCTACCATTCTGCTGTAAATATACCGCTACAGTCCTACACCAGTACGCTTTGTTGCAACAGTGTGCTATGTACGTTTGTCCTACCATTCTGCTGTAAATATACCGCTACAGACCTACACCAGTACGCTTTGTTGCAACAGTGTGCTATGTACGTTTGTCCTACCATTCTGCTGTAAATATACCGCTACAGTCCTACACCAGTACGCTTTGTTGCAACAGTGTGCTATGTAAGTTTGTCCTACCATTCTGCTGTAAATATTCCGCTACAGACCTACACCAGTACGCTTTGTTGCAACAGTGTGCTGTGTACGTTTGTCCTACCATTCTGCTGTAAATATCCCGCTACAGTCCTACACCAGTACGCTTTGTTGCAACAGTGTGCTATGTACGTTTGTCCTACCATTCTGTTGTAAATATCCCGCTACAGTCCTACACCAGTACGTTTTGTTGCAACAGTGTGCTATGTACGTTTGTCCTACCATTCTGTTGTAAATATCCCGCTACAGTCCTACACCAGTACGCTTTGTTGCAACAGTGTGCTATGTAAGTTTGTCTTACCATTCTGCTGTAAATATCCCGCTACAGTCCTACACCAGTACGCTTTGTTGCAACAGTTTGCTATATACGTTTATCCTACCATTCTGCTGTAAATATTCCGCTACAATCCTACACCAGTACGCTTTTCTGCATCAGTATGCTATGTAAGTTTGTCCTACCATTCTGCTGTAAATATCCCGCTACAGTCCTACACCAGTACGCTTTGTTGCATCAGTGTGCTATTTAAGTTTGTCCTACCATTCTGCTGTAAATATTCCGCTACAGTCCTACACCAGTACACTTTGTTGCATCAGTGTGCTATGTAAGTTTGTCTTACCATTCTGCTGTAAATATCCCGCTACAGTCCTACACCAGTACGCTTTGTTGCAACAGTTTGCTATATACGTTTGTCCTACCATTCTGCTGTAAATATTCCGCTACAATCCTACACCAGTACGCTTTGTTGCATCAGTATGCTATGTAAGTTATCCTACCATTCTGCTGTAAATATTCCGCTACAGTCCTACACCAGTACGCTTTGTTGAAACAGTGTGCTATGTAAGTTTGTCCTACCATTCTGCTGTAAATATTCCGCTACAGTCCTACACCAGTACGCTTTGTTGCATCAGTATGCTATGTAAGTTT
The DNA here is from genome assembly GCA_032209605.1 of Mactromeris polynyma. NCBI lineage: Eukaryota > Metazoa > Mollusca > Bivalvia > Venerida > Mactridae > Mactromeris > Mactromeris polynyma. Next base: position 232,177 of record JASFXZ010000106.1, on the reverse strand, counting down.
GTCCTACCATTCTGCTGTAAATATTCCGCTACAGTCCTACACCAGTACGCTTTGTTGCATCAGTATGCTATGTAAGTTTGTCCTACCATTCTGCTGTAAATATTCCGCTACAGTCCTACACCAGTACGTTTTGTTGCATCAGTATGCTATGTAAGTTTGTCCTACCATTCTGCTGTAAATATTCCGCTACAGTCCTACACCAGTACGCTTTGTTGCATCAGTATGCTATGTAAGTTTGTCCTACCATTCTGCTGTAAATTTTCCGCTACAGTCCAACACCAGTACGCTTTGTTGAAACAGTGTGCTATGTACGTTTGTCCTACCATTCTGCTGTAAATTTTCCGCTACAGTCCTACACCAGTACGCTTTGTTGAAACAGTGTGCTATGTAAGTTTGTCCTACCATTCTGCTTTTAATATCCCGCTACAGTCCTACACCAGTACGCTTTGTTGAAACAGTGTGCTGTGTACGTTTGTCCTCCCATTCTGCTGTAAATATCCCGCTACAGTCCTACACCAGTACCCTTTGTTGCAACAGTGTGCTATGTACGTTTGTCCTACCATTCTGCTGTAAATATCCCGCTACAGTCCTACACCAGTACGCTTTGTTGCAACAGTGTGCTATGTACGTTTGTCCTACCTTTCTGCTGTAAATATCCCGCTACAGTCCTACACCAGTACGCTTTGTTGCAACAGTGTGCTATGTACGTTTGTCCTACCATTCTGCTGTAAATATCCCGCTACAGTCCTACACCAGTACGCTTTGTTGCAACAGTGTGCTATGTACGTTTGTCCTACCATTCTGCTGTAAATATCCCGCTACAGTCCTACACCAGTACGCTTTGTTGCAACAGTGTGCTATGTACGTTTGTCCTACCTTTCTGCTGTAAATATCCCGCTACAGACCTACACCAGTACGCTTTGTTGCAACAGTGTGCTATGTACGTTTGTCCTACCATTCTGCTGTAAATATCCCGCTACAGTCCTACACCAGTACCCTTTGTTGCAACAGTGTGCTATGTACGTTTGTCCTACCATTCGGTTGTAAATATTCCGCTACAGTCCTACACCAGTACGCTTTGTTGCAACAGTTTGCTATATACGTTTATCCTACCATTCTGCTGTAAACATGCATATTAGACTACATGAACATTGATTAAAGAGCATCATGGGATAAATGAAAACACATATGAATATGTGAATATGAAATTAAATCGGTTTAAATCTAAAATAAGGACGGACTTCACACAATTGTACGACAGATAGACGGTGTTTCTTTCTGCAGGATTTCATATTATTGTAAGTGAAATTTGATTCCTAAAATAGTGAGCTCTATACGGTTCCACAGATTATGAATTATATCACTATTCTTACTAAACTGTGACCTCCTCAATGAATCACGAATTTAGGATACAAATTGAGGAATAATGAAGTATTCACATATATTTAGTACTGATGCAATTTAAAGGCGTTTGTTAACACATGGGTCTTTAAATTGACGGAAAGGTTGCTCATGTTAGAATTTGTGAAACTATAAAAGACCGGTTACTAACCTCTGCTTTAATTATTTGAAACATCGTAAACTGCATTGTTTTATTACCTACCAATGTTAAGTTGTGTTGCCATTTATACTTTTAGGAGAAACATGAAACTGGGTCAGTAGAGAAGAATGTTTGAGTCATTCGACATAAAAACATCAATACCAATTAAAACAAAAACTTTTTACACATTTTATTACCTAGTACTTTTTGTGGCATATCGGTGTCAAAATATCTCCAAAATTGCTGAGGCACTTGTGAGAAGTTGTGTTGTGAAGAAAGTCGATCAACACTTGGATATGAATAAAAGTGCGCAGCTGCTCTATAGTTCAACGTGCGCAGTATTGTATGTGTCGTTATGTTACCTAATTTGGATGAATATAATATTTTGATGCTCCAGTAACGTTTGCGTTATTTGTAAATCCACACTAGCCACTGAACACTACTTACTGAACACTAGCCACTGAACACTAGCCACTGAACACTACTTACTGAACAATAGCCACTGAACAATAGCCACTGAACACTAGCCACTGAACACTAGCCACTGAACACTACTTACTGAACACTAGCCACTGAACACTAGCCACTGAACACTACTTACTGAACACTAGCCACTGAACACTAGCCACTGAACACTACTTACTGAACACTAGCCACTGAACACTACTTACTTAACACTAGCCACTGAACACTAGCCACTGAACACTAGCTACTGAACACTAGTCACTGAACACTAGCCACTGAACACTACTTACTGAACACAAGCCACTGAACACTACTTACTTAACACTAGCCACTGAACACTAGCCACTGAACACTAGCTACTGAACACTAGTCACTGAACACTAGCCACTGAACACTAGCCACTGAACACTAGCCACTGAACACTACTTACTGAACACTAGCCACTGAACACTAGCCACTGAACACTAGCCACTGAACACTACTTACTGAACACTAGCCACTGAACACTACTTACTGAACACTAGTCACTAAACACTAGCCACTGAACACTACTTACTGAACACTAGCCACTGAACACTAGCTACTGAACACTAGTCACTGAACACTAGCCACTGAACACTAGCCACTGAATACTACTTACTGAACACTAGCCACTGAACACTAGCCACTGAACACTACTTACTGAACACTAGCCACTGAACACTAGCCACTGAACACTACTTACTGAACACTAGCCACTGAACACTACTTACTGAACACTAGCCACTGAACACTAGCCACTGAACACTAGCTACTGAACACTAGTCACTGAACACTAGCCACTGAACACTACTTACTGAACACTAGTCACTGAACACTAGCCACTGAACACTAGCCACTGAACACTACTTACTGAACACTAGCCACTGAACACTACTTACTGAACACTAGTCACTGAACACTAGCCACTGAACACTACTTACTGAACACTAGCCACTGAACACTAGCTACTGAACACTAGTCACTGAACACTAGTCACTGAACACTAGTCACTGAACACTAGTCACTGAACACTAGCCACTGAACACTACTTACTGAACACTAGTCACTGAACACTAGCCACTGAACACTACTTACTGAACACTAGCCACTGAACACTACTTACTGAACACTAGCCACTGAACACTACTTACTGAACACTAGCCACTGAACACTACTTACTGAACACTAGCCACTGAACACTAGCCACTGAACACTAGCCACTGAACACTACTTACTGAACACTAGCCACTGAACACTACTTACTGAACACTAGCCACTGAACACTACTTACTGAACACTAGCCACTGAACACTAGCCACTGAACACTAGTCACTGAACACTAGCCACTGAACACTACTTACTGAACACTAGTCACTGAACACTAGCCACTGAACACTAGTCACTGAACACTACTTACTGAACACTAGCCACTGAACACTAGCCACTGAACACTACTTACTGAACACTAGCCATTGAACACTACTTACTGAACACTAGCCACTGAACACTACTTACTGAACACTAGCCACTGAACACTAGCTACTGAACACTAGCCACTGAACACTACTTACTGAACACTACTTACTGAACACTAGCCACTGAACACTACTTACTGAACACTAGCCACTGAACACTAGCTACTGAACACTAGTCACTGAACACTAGTCACTGAACACTACTTACTGAACACTAGTCACTGAACACTAGCCACTGAATACTACTTACTGAACACTAGCCACTGAACACTAGCCACTGAACACTAGCCACTGAACACTACTTACTGAACACTAGCCACTGAACACTACTTACTGAACACTAGCCACTGAACACTACTTACTGAACACTAGCCACTGAACACTAGCCACTGAACACTAGCTACTGAACACTAGTCACTGAACACTAGCCACTGAACACTACTTACTGAACACTAGTCACTGAACACTAGCCACTGAACACTAGCCACTGAACACTACTTACTGAACACTAGCCACTGAACACTACTTACTGAACACTAGTCACTGAACACTAGCCACTGAACACTACTTACTGAACACTAGCCACTGAACACTAGCTACTGAACACTAGTCACTGAACACTAGTCACTGAACACTAGTCACTGAACACTAGTCACTGAACACTAGCCCCTGAACACTACTTACTGAACACTAGTCACTGAACACTAGCCACTGAACACTACTTACTGAACACTAGCCACTGAACACTACTTACTGAACACTAGCCACTGAACACTACTTACTGAACACTAGCCACTGAACACTACTTACTGAACACTAGCCACTGAACACTAGCCACTGAACACTAGCCACTGAACACTACTTACTGAACACTAGCCACTGAACACTACTTACTGAACACTAGCCACTGAACACTACTTACTGAACACTAGCCACTGAACACTAGCCACTGAACACTAGTCACTGAACACTAGCCACTGAACACTACTTACTGAACACTAGTCACTGAACACTAGCCACTGAACACTAGTCACTGAACACTACTTACTGAACACTAGCCACTGAACACTAGCCACTGAACACTACTTACTGAACACTAGTCACTGAACACTAGCCACTGAACACTACTTACTGAACACTAGCCACTGAACACTACTTACTGAACACTAGCCACTGAACACTACTTACTGAACACTAGCCACTGAACACTACTTACTGAACACTAGCCACTGAACACTAGCCACTGAACACTAGCCACTGAACACTACTTACTGAACACTAGCCACTGAACACTACTTACTGAACACTAGCCACTGAACACTACTTACTGAACACTAGCCACTGAACACTAGCCACTGAACACTAGTCACTGAACACTAGCCACTGAACACTACTTACTGAACACTAGTCACTGAACACTAGCCACTGAACACTAGTCACTGAACACTACTTACTGAACACTAGCCACTGAACACTAGCCACTGAACACTACTTACTGAACACTAGCCATTGAACACTACTTACTGAACACTAGCCACTGAACACTACTTACTGAACACTAGCCACTGAACACTAGCTACTGAACACTAGCCACTGAACACTACTTACTGAACACTAGCCACTGAACACTACTTACTGAACACTAGCCACTGAACACTAGCTACTGAACACTAGTCACTGAACACTAGTCACTGAACACTACTTACTGAACACTAGTCACTGAACACTACTTACTGAACACTAGCCACTGAACACTAGTCACTGAACACTAGTCACTGAACACTACTTACTGAACACTAGTCACTGAACACTAGTCACTGAACACTAGCCACTGAACACTACTTACTGAACACTAGCCACTGAACACTAGCTACTGAACACTAGTCACTGAACACTAGTCACTGAACACTACTTACTGAACACTAGTCACTGAACACTACTTACTGAACACTAGCCACTGAACACTAGTCACTGAACACAAATCACTGAAGACTACTCACTAACTGAATATTACTTACTGAACACATATCAATGAACACTTCTCACTAACTGAACACAATTCACTGAACAAAACTCACTAACTGAATATTGAAGAACACCTTTTATAAATCATTGGTGATCAAGACGCATTCTTCTAAACATAACATGCTTTATCGGGTATAAAAACGATTGAAACAGCAACAATCAGCCATTTCATAAAATTATGTCCTCAGCCGTTAACGTCATCCTAAATTTCACTCCTCAGCCGGCAACGTCACCATGGCAAAATACCATCTGCTGTAAACGTCATCATATCAGGGTCCCTATGGAAGGATTTAAGCCCCAGTCACACTGAGACGTACGACTTTTCAGTCGTTGGACTCCTCGGTTTTAGACAGCTTTTCAAATAGTCGTAGGACTTGCCACGACAAAAGTATTGTTGGGAGAGAGTCTTGCGTTGGTCCTGCGACGATACAGGACCTTAGAAAAGATCATCGAAAGACAATCTGAAAAGCAACTGTCGCGCGTTGACGTACGTAGTCTTGTCTATCAGCACGGACTATATAAAATTAAGTGCGCTGCAGGCTTTCCATTTCATAGGTACAACTTCGGGTTGTGAACATCATGGCTCACGATCCACCAGAAATACTTTATACCGCTAATACGTATATGGCTTTGTATCGTTTACATAGTAAATTTAGATATTCATGGTCGTTCAGACGATACAAGATCCTCGAGAAACATCAAAATTACGAATTATTGGTTAGAAAAAATTATCACCACAACTCATCTGTCTGGAACGCTTCCCTCTGTCGCAAACGCATCACTCGGCGAAATACATATCGGGTTATACACCGTGATTCTGTAAAACATTTTCATTGTATTTTACATTACAAACTGCGCGCAGCAGTTACTTTCTCTGCTTGTATTTTTTTAGCTTTATGAGATTTAGTTGTATTGGTCATAGAACCTCGATTCTCTGCTATAATTTGAACGAAGATATTTACATGTATTACATCCAAAATAAAATATGTCTTCCACCTAGTTTTCAGTTACTTTCCAAAGAACGGGTAAGTACAAGTTGGTAACACGGGAAAGTTAAACTAATTGGCGTAAAATATAAGTCATTTACGGTTTCGTTGTAAATGTCATCATTCGGTTGAGATGACACGAATATTAAATTACGAGTGACGTAGTTCGAGTACACTGGACTCAGTGAGTGAACTATTGTCATTTCATGATGTATACTCTGACAACATATTTGTTGCTCAATGGGATTCCTTACGGCTTAAACATGTGGTTATAACTAGATAAAATTCGCATTGCTAGATAAGTGGAAATTAATACGTCCATAGTCTTTCGAATGTCAACTCACTAGCAAAAATATTTATATATGTTATTTAAGTTAAGATAGTGATCTTACGGTAAAAATATCGCACACACTGTATGTAGTTCTGTCCGGGTCTCTGAATACCAAAGTAAACAATAGTTTACTCTTTGGATGTTATTTGTATGTCAAGGACATGTGTTTTCTTTGACCTGTGACACTAAATTTTTCATATCCGTTTCAAATGACTGATTACCTAATTTAACGACTGGTTTTTCATTTTGTATTTACGTTTTGTAGTTTCAAAGAGCATTGAAGTCATACATGTGACTATAAGCTTGGTAGACATTTGCAACATCGGAAGTTCTGCTAGGGAGAGAGTTTTTCTTACTACATGGATAGCGCAAATCTTACATGTGAACTAATAACACTCTTTCCATGTGGTATGATGTTCAATAACCTTCAACTTATTTTTATTTCCTGTACGAGTTCGTATACAGTTTATTTTCCTGATTGTTATTGGGGTATGGCAAGACATGATCCATGGTCCTCCAGGTGACACAAACTTGGTTTGGCCCGGATAATAATTTAATACTGTTATTGTTGTGATATGATTGTATTGCTTGAACAACTTGTGTTGTATTCAATAACAGCGGTACCTCCAAAATAATAGTTCTATTTATTATTTTATTGAAATATCTGGTACTGAAATATCTTGTACTGAAATACCTGGTACTGAACTATCTGGAACTGAAATACCTGGTACTGAACTATCTGGTACTGAACTATCTGGTACTGAAATACCTGGTACTGAAATATCTGGTACTGAAATATCTGGTACTGAAATATCTGGTACTGAAATATCTGGTACTGAAATACCTGGTACTGAAATACCTGGTACTGAAATACCTGGTACTGAAATACCTGGTACTGAAATACCTGGTACTGAAATACCTGGTACTGAAATATCTGGTACTGAAATATCTGGAACTGAAATACCTGGTACTGAAATATCTGGTACTGAAATATCTGGTACTGAAATATCTGGTACTGAAATATCTGGTACTGAAATATCTGGTACTGAAATACCTGGTACTGAACTATCTGGTACTGAAATATCTGGTACTGAAATATCTGGTACTGAAATATCTGGTACTGAACTATCTGGTACTGAAATACCTGGTACTGAAATATCTGGTACTGAAATACCTGGTACTGAACTATCTGGTACTGAACTATCTGGTACTGAACAATCTGGTACTGAACAATCTGGTACTGAACTATCTGGTACTGAACTATCTGGTACTGAACTATCTGGTACTGAACTATCTGGTACTGAACTATCTGGTACTGAACTATCTGGTACTGAACTATCTGGTACTGAACTATCTGGTACTGAACTATCTGGTACTGAAATACTATCTTTCATTATACTGCATGCTCATTCTACATGTACAATAATAAAGGCATTTCATTTCGAAAAATCAGAATCGGGTATGTAACGCCGCAAATGTCTCAGGCCACTTTAGGGACACACTTTCCAAATTCCGTTGAAATTAATTCTTCAACAAACCAAAATGCTTGCAATGGTACTTACTATTTGTGACGACTGAGTAACTATTGAGGTAGCTCTACTCATTTTCGGCATCAAAACAAGAATACTGTTCATATGATTAATATTGTTTTCGTTTCAAAATTTCCTTTCAATCTTGTTATATATACTACTCAAAATTTGCTAAGGGTCACCTAAGGCTACTACTAATATGTCTTCGTATAGGCCTTCACATTCGGCGAAATTGTACACTTGCTATAATGATACAAGGCTAAATTGTCCATTTCAAAAATTAATTATACAAGTTGACTAGGATTGTACCAGAAAATTACTTTTATGTGATTTTCCTTGCATAATGCCAAGGGCTATAACTCAAGAACAACTTCCAATGAGAAGTATGAAACTCCAGTGTTTAGCTTGATTTCCAGTCACATTTATGTCTGACTAAGGAATATAAAAATTGAACTGTTTCTTTTTGATATGTGCTATCAAAAAATGATGATCTTTATATTGACGTCATTTTGACGTCAGATTATGTGATGTTAACTTTTCTGACAAAATGCTAATATTGTCTCACAATGCCTGGCCACATACTCTTGACAATGATAAGCAATTTTAATTTCTTTTAACAGCTTTATATATTTGAACCAAAATAATAACAGGTGGTCCTTAGCAAGTTTTGAGTAGTATATATCTGTCATACAGAAACAAGTTTAGAAACATTTAAACTTCCGTCTCATATACCTTTATCAAATACGACAAGCATACCACAATGTGGACAACAGTTCAAAGTGGCCGTCCAATTACGATGATATATACTACATATGATGTTCGGAGAATAATAGGACCATACACCGATCGCGAGAGCACCGAGCAGCAGCGGGGGATGCCTTTCGTCACCGGATAACTTTCTGCCGCAATTTTATATACGTTGGGCGTCCGTTAACGCTATACGGTGTAGTGTGACAGCTACATAAATGTATGATAAATTCAAATGCTAATAGACCTCTACTATATAATGTAGCTGTCACACTACACCGTATAGCGTTAACGGACGCCCAACGTATATAAAATTGCGGCAGAAAGTTATCCGGTGACGAAAGGCATCCCCCGCTGCTGCTCGGTGCTCTCGCGATCGGTGTATGGGGCGCATAAAACGGACAAAACGCACAATGACCGCTCGATCAACGCACATATACAGGACGAACAACGTTCAATTAACGAACATCACCGTACTAGTAACGGACTTGTACCGCGTAAAACGTAAGCGCAACGCATGAGAAACTGACAAAACGTTCTTCGAACGTTTGACGAACGTATTTCTACCGGTCACGTGACGGACAAAACGGGTATAAAGAGTCCGATATTTTTTGGTTATTCTGGGACCCACTCGTTCAAGGATCTCATCAAACATCTCAGGTGGCATCCTCATGTAGTTGATTAAAGACCGCTGGTCTTCTCTCCGGAGCTCCGCCATGAGTTGATCGTAAATGCCAAACATTCGACGCCTCTCAGGGCTCAACCAAGCCCTAGACCACCATCTCCGCTGTCGTCTTCTCCTTCTTCTTCTGTTTCCATAAGTAACGATATCCAAATTGGCATCCAACAGGTCAACACGTGCCTGGATCAGGGCTGCTTGATACTGCAGACAGGCTCTAACGCGACACTCTATGCTATTTTGATCAATGAACTCAAAAACTCAAAGTTTCGGAAGGTACCCATTAAATGCAAGAAGACATATGAGAGTTATGATATAATTAAATATACAGACGACCACATGTCAGGTTACCTGTAGTCAAAAGGTCCAATGAAAGCGGAGAACCCCAATAGCCAGGTAAACAACGTTTTATATCATTATTCATCATAGTTTTGTCCGGTGGACCATCGTTTCACGTCCGTTATTTATCAGTTCCTATGCGTTCCTCGTCAGTTATCGTCCGTTAAACATACACGTTACATCCGTTGCATGTCCGGTAGTAGTCCGGCCGTGAATCAGGGTCACCGGACAAGAACGGATGCGAACCGGACAAGTACAGAATAAGGAACGCACGAGTAACGAACAAAACGCATAGAAACGCATTGCTACCGTACATATAACGGACAACTTTGTCCGATGGTGTACGTTCTAAATTTTGAACATGTTCAAAACCTTCCACCGGATGGAACGAACATCGCCGGACGATGAGCGTAGGCGCCGCATGAGAAACGGAAAAGAAAAGCATGCGAACGGACGCGAACGGATTGAAAATTTTGTTATACGTTGGACGTCCGTTAACGCTATACGGTGTAGTGTGACTGACCCATTATTTCTTCGCTATCACTTTATGTAAATAATATCACTCTAGAAAAGTTAAGTAACCACAATATGCTTGGAGTAATCATTGATTAAAATCTTCGCTGGAATACACATATGTCACAAACTCAAATCAAAGTTAAATTTATTAAAAATAATAAACTACATCTTAAACACCAACACAAGGAAATTATTCTACAAGTCTTACATATTATCTTCAATGGACTATTGTTGCCCTATATGGTATCGAGGGCTTGTAGCAAACAACAAGAAAATATCCATAATACAGAAAAAAGCAGCAAAAATTATTCTACATAGACCACAAATAACACCATCACGACCCTTATTCATTGAATTAGGGTGGCTATCATTTGAAAATAGATGTATATTTCTCTCAGCAACTATGGTGCATAAATTCTCAGATAATAAAATGCCCACTTTCATGAAATAATTTCTTTCACCCACAATTCTACATACTCATTAAGATCCACCACCAACAATGACATAACACCCTTTTCATTATTGTATGTATGTGTCTTATGTGAGGTGTCTGTTGTTGTTGTTGTTTTATTGCAATTTTATTTTCAGATCATCTTAACTTTTGTAGTTTTTAATAGTCTCATTTACACCCTGATGTTAAAACATAATGTACATGTACAATGTATTGTGTGTGCGTCTGTGTGTCTGTATGGCTATATATGTAAGGACTTGCGTTACAATGCACACCAACAAAGTGAGGACATTTCGGTATCTGAGGACTTACACACGGGTCCTCACATCCGTGTTGGATATAGCGAGTATGGTAAACTTATATATATGAGTACAACAGAACAGTGTAGGCTAATTTTGAGTCTCGCTGTTAGTAATAATGGTGTTGCATTACATAATGTACGTATAGCTTTAGCTGTGCGAAAGCTTGTTTGAATACTATTAATAGTCAATAAGCTTGCTTTACTATGGGCAATTGCTATATATAGGTCTTTGCCATCATCATGTATCTGTAGATCACTTGTTTTGCCTTACATTTCGTTTCGGTAAGGTAAGCTTTAAGTGACATGTAATATCTTAAACATGATATTGGATACATACACACGCACGCACCCACGCACGAACACGCATTAAACACACACACAAACACGCACGCACGCAGACATACAGACTCATGGACATATACAGAATCGCATACATTATGGTTATCAATACTTGATTATTGTTGCTGTGTATACTAATGCATACTTATCGCATTCTATGTGGTAAGATATTTATTATTAGAGTTATGTATAATGCAAACCATTTACACTGTATGAAATATATGTATATATGTTTTGATCTTCAATACTGGAGGAATAAAAGTAAAGTAAGCATTGCACTTAAGGTACCTTACCTTGTTAAGGTTTAGATAGTGTTTTGCTACTGTCCTTCTTTCCATTTCAGTCAGGCTCTAATCATTTTAAGCTTAAATCCAATCACGTTGTACGTCATACTACTGTCTTTGGTTCGTTTTCGGAAAGACAAAAGTGTGTTCACAGTCATTTTTTCCCAAGCTAATTGGTTATTCTTAATTCAAAAGATGTCTAGACTTAACATTATTTAAAAACTTGGACAATATGTGCCTAATTAACCATTCTTTTTTATAACCGATGCATGTATTGATGTTTAAACTATTTAATCCCTAGTCTCAGGAATATACTACGTGTACATTCATCATATATACATTGTACATTCATCATATATACATTGATAATTGTTCCGTTGATATTAGTAAATAATGTTTGTTTTGTTTTGTTAAAACTGTATATACTGTTCTGCTCTCCAACTTGGAGGAAATAAACGTATCTAATTACTTAATGCTTAAACAATGATATAAATAATATTTCATTATTGTATGTATGTGTCTTATGTGAGGTGTCTGTTGTTGTTTTATTTCAAGTTTATTTTCAGATCATCTTAACTTTTGTAGTTTTTAATAGTCTCATTTACATCCTGATGTTAAAACATAATGTACAATGTATTGTATGTGCGTGTGTGAATGCGTGTTTGTGTGTGTGGGTGTGCGTGCGTGTGCGTGTGTGTGTGAATTATTGTTTGTTTGTGCGTGTTTATATTGTTAATAGAAGGCCATATTGAAAAAAAAGATGTACAATTTATTATGTAACCTTCTAAATAATAAAGAATTTATTATTATTATTATGACGTCCGGTTTGCTCACTTTGTATAGGTCCAGAATAGGAATTATTCTTAGAAACTTTTATGTAGATAAAGAAATCTCAGCAACCTGATCGATGTTGATTTCATCTACAATGTCTGTGATGTGCAGCATGTTGATTTCATCTACAATGTCTGTGATGTGCAGCATGTTGATTTCATCTACAATGTCTGTGATGTGCAGCATGTTGATTTCATCTACAATGTCTGTGATGTGCAGCATGTTGATTTCATCTACAATGTCTGTGATGTGCAGCATGTTGATTTCATCTACAATGTCTGTGATGTGCAGCATGTTGATTTCATCTACAATGTCTGTGATGTGCAGCATGTTGATTTCATCTACAATGTCTGTGATGTGCAGCATGTTGATTTCATCTACAATGTCTGTGATGTGCAGCATGTTGATTTCATCTACAATGTCTGTGATGTGCAGCATGTTGATTTCATCTACAATGTCTGTGATGTGCAGCATGTTGATTTCATCTACAATGTCTGTGATGTGCAGCATGTTGATTTCATCTACAATGTCTGTGATGTGCAGCATGTTGATTTCATCTACAATGTCTGTGATGTGCAGCATGTTGATTTCATCTACAATGTCTGTGATGTGCAGCATGTTGATTTCATCTACAATGTCTGTGATGTGCAGCAGGGTGTGAAATTATTAATAAATTATTTAAGATATAAGTAGCGTCGCAATAAATTGGAGAGGAGTGAGATTATTTTGCACTAAGATCGACTGGATATGTTTGGAAACACAGCCCAGAATCTCAATTAAATACCATGTTCACAGCATCATACAACAATTCTCCAATATTTGTATCAATTGTTAGAACATAAACTTTCATTCAAGTACAGGCAAATTAAACACCGTCGCTGGATGTTTACGATATTTGCCAGGAGCCGCAGCTTGTATAGTGTTGCTCCGTGATCGATGCATTTTCATGATCTATTTCAAAGAGCTCATGCGGCAATATTATTTTTATAAAGTATAAATAACTTCATAATTTCAGCGTACGAGAGGCGTAACCAATAAACCAGCGTCTATATGTCAAAATAACTTCTGGCCATGATGTAGGAATAAAAAACAGACACCCCGATTAATACGCCTGCCAAACTGAGGTTGTTTAGAATTATCTGCGATACACATATAAAAATGCTGAAATCGTACTTGTACGGTAAATTCCATCATAATCGGAGTAGGAAGTACTGAACTATTGAAAGGTCAAACACACTGGACATACTTTCTTTATTTGTTTTTATTGAAGATATCATACTATATACCGTGTAAGTGGTGTTATTGAAGATATCATACTATATATACCGTGTAAGTGGTCTTTTTGAAGATATCATACTATATACCGTGTAAGTGGTGTTATTGAAGATATCATACTATATACCGTGTAAGTGGTCTTATTGAAGATATCATACTATATACCGTGTAAGTGGTGTTATTGAAGATATCATACTATATACCGTGTAAGTGGTGTTACTGTTTTTATTGAAGATATCATACTATATACCGTGTAAGTGGTGTTATTGAAGATATCATACTATATACCGTGTAAGTGGTGTTATTGAAGATATCATACTATATACCGCGTAAGTGGTGTTATTGAAGATATCATACTATATACCGTGTAAGTGGTGTTATTGAAGATATCATACTATATACCGTGTAAGTGGTGTTATTGAAGATATCATACTATATACCGTGTAAGTGGTGTTACTGTTTTTATTGAAGATATCATACTATATACCGTGTAAGTGGTGTTATTGAAGATATCATACTTTATAATACTGCAAACAAATATCCAGTAATTGCATTGGTTAAAGGCTCGCGTATAGGATTCTATATACACGGCGCTGACAGGGTATATGACGTTTTTCCCTTCATGCGCCTCGCGACAATTTTCGCTGACAGCTCGACTCGAAAACTTTCATCTCTTGATGTCCGCAAGTTACTAGAAATTGACAATTGATTTTCACACATGATTCAATAAATATTGAACAGAGTACATGTGTGCTAGTATTATTATTCAAAACGATAGATTTTTTAAGGTTTGAGCCAAATTCAGTTCGATTAAGTCCATGAGATCAGACGCTTGAAAATAAAAATTAGAGTGCAAGCGCGCGCTTAACCATGTGTATTGAGGTACCTTACGGGGTAATGCAATTAATTTTCAGGCCTTATAACGTGTGAGTGAAATAAAAGAAATTTGATCTACAACAAGTAATTCCCGATATATTTTTAAAGGAATACGTTTTAATAACTGATATTTTACAAAACTAAAATACTCTAAACAATTTTATGAACCAAAAACACCAAAAATACACAGATCTAATTATTAGATATAGAGAGCTAGGCATCGAAACATTGCTTGTTTAACTAAATTCGTATGAAAACATGGAATTGCAGTATTATAAATTCGTTATACAGGTTGTTGACAGGGTATATGGGGGAATATAACCAGTCTGCGATTCATATAACCCTCGGCTAACGCCTCGGGTTATATGGCACACAAACTGGTTATATTATTAGTTATACAGGTTCTTGACAGGGTATATGGGGGAATATAACCAGTTTGTGTGCCATATAACCCGAGGCGTCAGCCGAGGGTTATATGAATCGCAGACTGGTTATATTCCACCATATACCCTGTCAACAACCTGTATAACGAATTTATAATACTGCAATTCCGTGTTTTCATACGAATTTAGTTAAACAAGCAATGTTTCGATGCCTAGCTCTCTAGATCTAATAATTAGATCTGTGTATTTTTGGTGTTTTGGGTTCATAAAATTGTTTAGAGTGTTTTAGTTTTGTAAAATATCAGTTATTAAAACGTATTCCTTTAAAAATATATCGGGAATTACTTGTTGTAGATCAAATTTCTTTTATTTCACTCACACGTTATAATGCCTGAAAATTAATTGCATTACCCCGTAAGGTACCTCAATACACATGGTTAAGCGCGCGCTTGCACTCTAATTTTTATTTTCAAGCGTCTGATCTCATGGACTTTATCGAACTGAATTTGGCTCAAACCTTAAAAAATCTATCGTTTTGAATATTTATACTAGCACACATGTACTCTGTTCAATATTTATTGAATCATGTGTAAATATCAATTGTCAATTTCTAGTAACTTGCGGATATCAAGAGATAGAAGTTTTCGAGTCGAGCTGTCAGCGAAAATCGTCACGAGGCGCATGAAGGGAAAAACGTCATATACCCTGTCAGCGCCGTGTATATAGAATCCTATACGCGAGCCTTTAACCAATGAAATTACTGGATTTTTCTTTGCAGTATTATAATCCCCCATATACCCTGTCAACAACCTGTATAACTAATAATATACCGTGTAAGTGGTGTTATTGAAGATATCATACTATATACCGCGTAAGTGGTGTTATTGAAGATATCATACTATATACCGTGTAAGTGGTGTTATTGAAGATATCATACTATATACCGTGTAAGTGGTCTTTTTGAAGATATCATACTATATACCGTGTAAGTGGTGTTATTGAAGATATCATACTATATACCGTGTAAGTGGTGTTATTGAAGATATCATACTATATACCGTGTAAGTGGTCTTTTTGAAGATATCATACTATATACCGTGTAAGTGGTGTTATTGAAGATATCATACTATATACCGTGTAAGTGGTCTTATTGAAGATATCATACTATATACCGCGTAAGTGGTGTTATTGAAGATATCATACTATATACCGTGTAAGTGGTGTTATTGAAGATATCATACTATATACCGTGTAAGTGGTGTTCCTTGTTTATGACTTTGATTTTAGGGTATTATTGTTGTTGATCCGTCAAACCAACCGTTAAATACCCCGACACAAACACAGGCTCTTCTATGCACACTATGTGGTGTCAGTTACCCCTTCATAACAAGTGCATACAGATTTGTACAAGATAAAACCAACCCACCAACCCAAATACTTGTCGGTTTGAGTACTGGCAAAGACTCGGGTGTCACATTGTCAGGACTTTAAGATGCAGACCAGACACAATCAGTGTACAAAATCATTAACACCAATGAACATTTTATAGAGAATATGTGTTTGTTTTTATCCAGAAATAAATCAACAAGTTTAAAACGCTATAGAAATGATTGCATAAGAAACAAATTTGCCAGCAAAATGTGTGATAACGTTTAAATTACTTTCTCTGACATCAACAGTTATCATATGCAATACAACCTGTTCTACATTCAATACAATGACATCACTTATTGCTAAAGTGATGACCTATGTAAACTCATATGCAACAGTTACAGATACATTAACGTTCGCAACGATAAGGCTTACAGACAACACATAGCTCTACTCTGTTTTGTTAGAATAATAATGACACAATGAATATTGCTACACTATTGCTGTTGATGCTGCTGTCCTGTTATTAACATTGTTAAGTTCATATTCAAGAAGTATTAGACAATGCGCAAGAAAATAAAAAAGTCGCAAATTTATCACTTCTTTAAAACATACAAAATTGATAGCAGGGTAAGAGTATCGGCACAGCTGAGACAATTGTTATCACAATGGCCACTGGCGCTACCTACAAATGTTTAACTGTGTTTACTTGCGCCATTATTTGAAATTTTCTATACAATTACATTTATTATACCTCACGTGACTGTTTTCCCTATACATTGCATATAAACCTCAGCGGGCGACATTTTTAACTGTCACCCTGCAATGTCGCTCGCTGTTGACATCGTTAAAAAAACTGCAAACAAAATGGCCGACGGCAATGATGAGCGTGCGGAAGGCCAGCTAGCTTCTATTTCTAGTTTTGAAATAAATTATTTAATACAAGGGGAGTAAGCGGGTAAGCGTTTAACCGCAACGTTACCCGGTATGCATATGATACGGGATTTAGCTTTAAAAGTCTGTGTCTTGTAGAGGATTGTTTACATTATTAGACGACAGTTCGCCATGGCCAGGTTCGCTTTATTTTTATTTTGTTCGGTATAATAAAATAAATATTGACTGCCTTGAGGGTGACAGTGCATCTCGTCAACCCTCGACAAACACTGTCGACCTCGGCTAAAGCCTCGGTCGACAGTGTTGCCTCGGGTTGACAAGATGCACTGTCACCCTCAAGGCAGTCAATATTTATATAGTATTATACTAATATTGCCACAATATGATATGACCTACAGTTTTTCCTGACAATTCTAATTAGATTGTGTCACGTGGACGCCGGGGTACAGGTAGGTAACCTGGTTATAATCATAATCTACAGTCGATTTCTATACTTCTCACTGACTGTCTGATGGTATTTACCAGATTATCTCAAAGTTCCATATATGCCAGGGTCACGTGGATATATAATCTACTACAGGAATAATATACCACTGTTATACCTACCTGCAGCCGCTGGTTTCCTGTACAGTGCGAATTTCAGCGCAAAATCCACATAATGATGCGCGGTACCAGTCCAGGTAAAAGTTTAGTGAGAGCGGATTGCTGGTTCCGTATTCAAGCATTCTGATGATCTATGTAGAAAAATGAAGATCAAAGAAATCAGAGAATTTGTTATATTTTATTAGATACAAAAATGCGATCGTTCTATTAAAAGTTTTCGATTGTAAATCAGTTACGGATAAATACAGAGTGGAGCGTTCGATCTTTGTGTGAATAATTGAAAAAAAATAAGTGTAATTGGTAATTATTACATATCAGTAGAAATTATACGGAATTACTTATATTTCATCTGCAAGTAGACTGTTGAATTGGATCGTGCATGTAAAGAGAGGATACAAGCTGGATAATATGATTCAGGCGAATGTCTATGGTGGTTTATTGCTGTTAATATAAGAAATATCATGTACACAAGTGTAAGGAAAAGTGAGTGACAAACTACTTTGTGATCAAACATGTTAATCTATGACTTTCACGCGTGCATGCACGTGCATATCATGAAAGTGTCGTTGGTGTGGAAAAGGGTGAATTAACCATTTCAAAAACACCATTTTGGAATTGTTAACATCAACAAATATTAAACATTCGATGGAAACTATTAGCCTTGTTTCTGTGGTCAGTGCAATCCAATGGGCCATATGAAAGCGATAGATGTTGAAAAAGGTCAGTAAATCATATTGTTTATTTCATATAATCTATCACGTAGTGGTACCTATCTGCTTAAATAGGCAACTATTTACATTTAAGCACTGATATCAGTGTTATATTGTTGGCCCTTTTTTCTTGCTGAATTATCATAAGGGCGATTGGGTACATATATAATTTTCATTGATGGTGTGATAGTCTGAGTAATAAATAGTATGCTTACTGTCACAAAAACGTAACATAACGTACAGTAGATAGGTTACACTGTCTGGTTATTTTGTTATACCTATTTATAATCATGTGAAGCGAATAATGTTGCTATCGAAGTTTGGAGAGTTTGTTTCTAGTAATGGGCAATCAAGCTACGTAGAACAATGTATATACAGCAGACGCTATAAGTATGTAGTACAATGTATATACAGCAGACAGTATAAGTATGTAGTACAATGTATATACAGCAGACAGTATAAGTATGTAGTACAATGTATATACAGCAGACAGTATAAGTATGTAGTACAATGTATATACAGCAGACAGTATAAGTATGTAGTGCAATGTATATACAACAGACAGTATAAGTATGTGGTACCATGTATATACAGCAGACAGTATAAGTATGTAGTACAATGTATATACAGCAGACAGTATAAGTATGTAGTACAATGTATATACAGCAGACAGTATAAGTATGTGGTGCAATGTATATACAACAGACAGTATAAGTATGTGGTACCATGTATATACAGCAGACAGTATAAGTATGTGGTACCATGTATATACAGCAGACAGTATAAGTATGTGGTACAATGTATATACAGCAGACAGTATAAGTATGTAGTACAATGTATATACAGCAGACAGTATAAGTATGTAGTACAATGTATATACAGCAGGCAGTATAAGTATGTAGTACAATGTATATACAGCAGACAGTATAAGTATGTACTACAATGTATATACAGCAGACAGTATAAGTATGTGGTACAATGTATATACAGCAGACAGTATAAGTATGTGATACAGTGTTTATAAAGCATATTATTATCAGTAACTGTTTTCTTAATGTTGTTGTTTGTTTGTTTAACTTTGCATTAAATGTGTATCGGAATTTTGTTCACATTGTTTGACCACCGTGTCAGAAGCTTTGTTCTTCAAAATTCTCCAGTTAAAACAGAATATAAATTCAGAAATGTTCAATTGAAACAAATGTACTCATCTAAAACAATGCGTGGGATTTCTTACGACTTCCACATTATATTTCGTAAAAGATGAGACTGTCTGTACATACTGAAACCCCACCCAACAGTGCTACCCATTACACGTGTTGTCATTATGGACATACGTATAGTTGGGACTTTAACAGTTTTGCCTGGTTACAAGCTGACAGTACAGCTACGGATCTTCTATGGTCGTTGAGTGCGAAAGTGTTACTTTAAGTAATTTAACAAACGTTATTGTGTGGAGTGAATTTTAATCGGCAAACTTTACCAATGTTCTGAGGTCAGCGGAGAAGTTTCGCCAAGAACAAGTTAAGACTCCACGATGACTGACGGGCGGGCTTACAGACGGGTTGTATTTTATGGATATTGTATGTGTATTGGAAATCAAAAACCCTGAAGATCAATCTGATATAAGCTGCTCATCTCTGATAGTATCAGAGAAAGTTCACACCCCACTGTACATCACAATGCATGCGAGTAGATTCTCCTCGAGAGCTTATCAGCACTTCGCACGGATACTACAATACCACCCTAGCGATAGCTACATTCTGTAAACAATCCGTGAATGACTCATCGCTCGTGAAACACGTGCCAGCACGTGGTATGTATTTTCACAGATGAAAGATATATAAAATACGGGATCGTTTGAAGTATTGAAATTAGCCCTCCATCAGTTTGAGATTATTAAACAGCTCAGGTAGCGGTTAAAGTCTGTGGAACGTTAGCCAGATTGACGAAGAATTTAGATGAATAGAGAAAGGGATTTTCCTTGATATGATAGAAATAAAAAGATGATCTCATTTCATTTATTACCTTCATGTGTCCTTGATTAGTTGGTATATATAAATTTAACAATAAATGGTGTGTCCTGTAACCGTTGCGATGCACCGAGAAATCAGTACGTTTATAAAACACTTTTCGATGAGGGAGCATAAATATGGGATAATTCGACCATATTTATATTGTTTCCCTCAGAATCTTAGAATACACTCTAAGAAATCAAAGGTATAAGATATAATTGTACTTGGTTCTGTTGTAAAATATTTCATAACATTAAACGAACATCATTGCAACGACCGACTAAACGTTACGACATCGTGAAAAATCTAGTACTGCTTTGAATGATTCTGAACATAATTATTTCTAGTGCGTATTCTCTAAATAGCAGCTGTTTCCATCCCATAGTGTTGTTTTTGTATTGTACACAAGTGTTTAGATTATAAAAATACACCGACATTTTCAAACGCTCATTATAGTAACTTTTTCATCATCGACTCATATTTCGAGATCAAACGGCTCAATTTCTTCCCCATACAATGCTGAATGAGGCCTAATACAGTCGAAAAACTCGGCATAGTGCTCGAGGGGTAGGGAGCATGACTCCTGAGTCCAAGGTCGCAACGGTCTGAATCCCGCCGTCAGCCTGGTTATAACCTTAAATTATGCGCTATCTTGTACTGGCTAATAAGTAATAAGCCGGGAAAATTATTTAAACTAAAAACAAAATGTTAGAAAACATATGATTGCCAAGAAAACAACGAATTGATGTGAGTATATATTGCATGTATGTTTGCACTGGTAATTGTTATGCACTTGTAAGTAATACATGTAACCAGGCTTATCATACCGGTATCTGGCATGCTTCAAATATTTGTATTTCCATAAACGGTTCAATGACCGATACTTCATTTGAACACTTCAATAATCATAGTGTAACATCTCTTTGTGGATACCAAAAATAACCTGTATATGATTAGGCTTTATATAACTAGATGTTGATATCGTGTATTACATTATCGTATATAATCTTGTCATAATACGATCATCTAGATACTCAGGAATCGTATGTTATCCACCTTAGAGATAGAAATCGTAAAATGTGAATTAACGTTTGTCGTATTGAGGTTGATTCAAATACACTATTATTCGTAAAAAAAATAAAATCGCTTGATTAAAAAACGACACTTAAATAGGAAGAGAAGTGCGCATGTATTATTAGACGGAGTGATGAGTAAGGTGAAGTCACATGGGATACTTGTATACACTAAAGATAGCAAGAACTTAACTCCTCATTTCTAATTCAAGCATTTTCATGTTTGGTGTTTGTTTTAATAAGATACACAATCATGCACATAATAGTTTACTCGTGTTCTGGCAAAATTTAGTAGCATGAACACGTGTAATTGTTTGGCAAACATTTTTCTAGGATCACGAAGCTAGATTTTCGAGATTACCTATTTGTAAACTATTTCGTGGCTACCCAGTTGTTCCTGACTTACACTGAAGCACACACTACTAATCTATTAAAATATGTTCGTGAGTTTTCTTCGCCTGACTGACAGGAGAACTCATAGAATTGTCGACATTTACATCGCTGGTAAACAAGTATTAATCGTTTTTACGGGCATGCTTCCTGATAAATTACACAATGACGTCACGCGGTACGTGACGAGAGTTGTTCTAAATCTGGACAAAGTATATCCTAATCAACGACTTCCTAAATGCATTTGATATTTCGAATCGGTTCGGATAGCAGGAAGGTTGAGATAATTCAAATACGTGCATATATAATATTGTTTAAATTATTACCGTATAAAAAAATCATTGATGTTTAAAAATAATTTAGAATTCCTGAACTGAAAACATAAAATATATCAGGAATGTCTAAAATATGACAACACAGACAAAGCAAATTATAAAGAAGTTTCCAAAATCTAAATACTTCAATATTATAACCCAGTCAACGTGGGTTTGATATATAGAACGAAAAAATCTTATGTTAATTACAGACTGTGTTCAACCATTTCAAACCACTCATTTCACTTTGGACAATTTTGGTCAATCTTCTGATGAGGCGGATACCATAAGTAGTCTGCTTCTATAATATGAAGGCTTGAAATACATGAAGAGGATACCACAAGTAGTCTGCTTCTATAATATGAAGGCTTGAAATACATGAAGAGGATACCACAAGTAGTCTGCTGCTATAATATGAAGGCTTGAAATACATGAGGAGGATACCACAAGTAGTCTGCTTCTATAATATGAAGGCTTGCAATACATGAGGCGGATACCACAAGTAGTCTGCTTCTATAATATGAAGGCTTGAAATACATGAGGCGGATACCACAAGTAGTCTGCTTCTATAATATGAAGGCTTGAAATACATGAGGCGGATACCACAAGTAGTCTGCTTCTATAATATGAAGGCTTGCAATACATGAAGAGGATACCACAAGTAGTCTGCTTCTATAATATGAAGGCTTGAAATACATGAGGTGGATACCATAAGTAGTCTGCTTCTATAATATGAAGGCTTGAAATACATGAAGAGGATACCACAAGTAGTCTGCTTCTAAAATATGAAGGCTTGAAATACATGAAGAGGATACCACAAGTAGTCTGCTTCTATAATATGAAGGCTTGCAATACACGAAGAGGATACCACAAGTAGTCTGCTTCTATAATATGAAGGCTTGGAATACATGAAGAGGATACCACAAGTAGTCTGCTTCTATAATATGAAGGCTTGAAGAACATGAAGAGGATACCACAAGTAGTCTGCTTCTATAATATGAAGGCTTGAAATACATGAAGAGGATACCACAAGTAGTCTGCTTCTATAATATGAAGGCTTGAAATACATGAAGAGGATACCACAAGTAGTCTGCTTCTATAATATGAAGGCTTGAAATACATGAAGAGGATACCACAAGTAGTCTGCTTCTATAATATGAAGGCTTGAAATACATGAAGAGGATACCACAAGTAGTCTGCTTCTATAATATGAAGGCTTGAAATACATGAAGAGGATACCACAAGTAGTCTGCTTCTATGATATGAAGGCTTGAAATACATGAAGAGGATACCACAAGTAGTCTGCTTCTATAATATGAAGGCTTGAAATACATGAGGCGAATACCACAAGTAGTCTGCTTCTATAATATGAAGGCTTGAAATACATGAAGAGGATACCATAAGTAGTCTGCTTCTATAATATGAAGGCTTGAAATACATGAAGAGGATACCACAAGTAGTCTGCTTCTATAATATGAAGGCTTGAAATACATGAGGCGGATACCACAAGTAGTCTGCTTCTATAATATGAAGGCTTGAAATACATGTTACATGAACTGTACATAAAATTCGATATTGAAAATTGACAGAGAAGAAGAAAACGAACACCTTGGATTAAAGCAACCGAAAGGAATGGGACAGCAACGTAAGATGTTTGAAGTTACTGTGTAAGATCAACTGTTCAATCAATATAATGATGTAGATGTTGAAATGTTCTTCAGTGCTTGAAAACCTACGTTAGTGATTGAATAGTGGAGTTTTGTTAGTCAGCCATTTAAAGTATTACTAGCTTCTCGACAAGAGTTAGTGAATGACAATGTGCTTTGAATCATGGACACATTCTTCATTGTAAGCGTTTTCGATGTTCGCGTATATGTTATACACTGGTAGGTTTAATTCTGATATTTTACCCAAATTTGTTTAAAAGTTTGAATCATATGGTTGTTATACGTACCATATAAACGAGGTACTAGAGTGAGTATAGAGTATTGGAATGAGAAATGTATGGATAACTGTAAAACGGTCCACATTGTATCAGCAGCAATTTCCTCCCCCATCGTTTGTTCTATTTTCTACGATGACATTCCTATGTTCCAGATTTTTGCATAACATCTGTAATTAGAAATGACTTTAGTCTGATGTATAAACGGGTTGGAATGTTCGTATTCCACCCATTACTCGTGCTATATCACGGGAATTTCCACCAGAAACGATTCTAATTCATTGTTCATACGCCAAATACCGACACATTAATTGTTCAATGCAGCGATATTTATTAAAGCCTCAGGGGAAATTGTTGTGCAACGAAGAATTAGATATAATAAAGATATATAATTGCAAATAAAAGCGCTTTCATATTTGTATATTCCAAGCCACTAAATAGTCAAAACTGTTTTTATTTCTGGACAACAAATTCCTGCTTAGAAGACTTTCTCTGAAATATTCTTTCTCCTTTGAAGCGTACACTCTTGTAGTGTTTCCGTGCTGAAATATTTACGTACGGTTGATAGATAGGTAACATGTTCATGTTATCGTAACAGGTTGCAGCTCTCCAGATTAGAGCTACGAAATGTTGTTATGAGGAACTAATTGAAAATTTTCAGTGACGTCACGATTACCATAACAACCGCGTCTAGACTACATTGTAGGGGTAACTAGGTTGTCTTGAGTGCTTTTAGATTTGCCGATGTACCGCATTACTTTTGCACATATATTCGACAATCAAGAATTATCATCCAGCCAAATAATGCAGCAACAAATGCGTTTTGGGAATCTTTCGAATTGTTTGGCTGACCTTGACAATCTCCAAAGCATGGAAATGATCCAATAAGATAGTTTAGACCTGGTTTACTGACATATAATACAATAAATACATCCATAACTTTCTTTACAAGTATTTATCTTCTTTCTCTTTTGTGGCAAATGTGTTTATTTCTTCAGAGACATTGGCCGCGGACGTGGAAGTTTTTGCTTGAACTATCAAACTAGCGACTTGGCTGTTAGAATTTAATGCGAACAATAAATGCGTTTTAGTAATGTCGACAATAAAGAACGGGTATCGACTTATACATGTATATGGCGTCGGGAAATTTGTATTAGTATATCAGAATACAGTGTATGTAAAACAATGCATTCATCATAAAAGAAACAATCATTTTCTGCACTGTCTATAAAATAAATTCAGAATTAATTCTTGAATAGTTCATTTGCCTTTAGTTATAAAAAATGTAATCAATTATTACCACAATATGGTTATTGGTGAATATATGTAAAAATCGGACCATAACAGTGGCAAGTTGAATTGATTACATCGCGTGGTCCAACTACTTAATGTAGGAACAAACATGTCAGTTGTATTGTTTACATTATTCAGTAAATAAAACATTTCACGATCAGAGCATTACAAAATCACACTGCAAGATATCCAAGGCTTAAAGACATTCCACATAAATCTGCTAAATACATAAAACAACATGTTTATAATTAATACAAGACATTGTTTTACTATCGCAAGTAGTTGTAGTAGATTCGACGAGTATAACGTAAATTTTTGAGTTATTTTTGGACCGGACTTTATACAAACCAGTCGAGTGTTTCTGCCAGTAAATGACCGTACCAAAGTTCTAGTCGTAACGTTCTGTAATGTCAAATGAGTTTTTCTGAAGCAAGTGTTGATACTAAGTGATTCATTCTTTATAATATAAATGGAATGCCATCAACAGACTTTAGATATATAACACCGTTATCATTTGATACAGAAGATATCATTTGATACAGAAGATATCATGTGATACAGAAGATATCATGTGATACAGAAGATATCATGTGATACAGAATATATCATGTGATACAGAAGATATCATTTGATACAGACAATATCATGTGGTACAGAAGATATCATGTGATACAGAATATATCATGTGATACAGAAGATATCATGTTATACAGAAGATATCATTTGATACAGAAGATATCATGTGATACAGAAAATATCATGTGATACTGAAGATATCATGTGATGCAGAACATATTATGTGATACAGAAGATATCATGTGATACAGAAGATATCATGTGATACTGAAGATATCATGTGATGCAGAAAATATTATGTGATACAGAAGATATTATGTGATACAGAAGATATCATGTGATGCAGAAAATATCATGTGATACAGAAGATATTATGTGATACAGAAGATATTATGTGATACAGAAGATATTATGTGATACAGAAGATATCATGTGATACAGAAGATATTATGTGATACAGAAGATATTATGTGATACAGAAGATATTATGTGATACAGAAGATATTATGTGATACAGAAGATATTATGTGATACAGAAGATATCATGTGATACTGAAGATATTATGTGATACAGAAGATATTATGTGATACAGAATATATCATGTGATACTGAAGATATTATGTGATACAGAAGATATTATGTGATACAGAAGATATCATGCGATACAGAAGATGCCTACTTACAGAACATTATCTTGAGAAATTACGACAAATTGAAAATGAATTGGACGCTATATCTGATTACATTTGATAAACTGAGCAACAAACCCACATTTGATGATAGATATCGATGATGATATACCAGACAACCTATGTATATACCAGTATACGCTCCCACGCAACGCTTTGATTCCACTACCGTTACATTATGAAGCCCGATGCTAAAGGAGAGTAATACCAGTACAGACACTAATCGCTAACTACGTGATAACTTGATTTCTCCATATGAAGACAACAGTAGATTTCCCACAAATGCTACATATCTGCCTCCGAACTTAAATGCATATCATCTAGAGATTCTAGTTTGTTTGTGACAAACAGCAAAGGATTAAAGTTAATGCTTGTTTCTGTCTTTAATAAATTACACGACGGTGTTTATAATACCTTCAAACGCTACGTACCCTGAGCAGATATAATTTATGCACTTTACCCCTCGATCACGTATTGAAACTGGGACACTATGATCATTTACGGACTGTTTATACCATATCTCTTATTATTTGTTTCATCTTTGAGCGTATTACAGAGTCGTTCCTACATGGTATATGAATATACATAATGTACGCGTATCGATGCATTATTTTAAGTGTCTTTCTTGCACATGATCATGCACACATGGCAAGCACACTGTCAAATGTATTGCACGAACTCATACTGCTACATGTCGTTTTTACTTGATTATGGAAAGGGCATTTTATAAGTTTGTCCAAAGCAAGATAGTGGACAGTTAAGAAAAACGAAAATTTACGATACAATTTCGTTTGTAACTTGTCTCCGAAATAGTAGCTGTTTTGTGAACGTATCCCAGTCACATAGGAGTCCAAGCAGTACCTCTGTCCAATGCTCAAATACTGTTTTTTTCCAAATTATTATCTGAGGTCTCAATAATCCATTGATTTTCAAACAAAATGATCATTCGATGAAACCATGGAACAGTTACTAACACGAATGGGAACATACATGAATTCATTAGAGCAATAACTGGATTAGACGATTTGATAGGGGCATGTGCAGAAGTTAATGGCGTAAATTGTTTCCTCTACCTGGTAGTACTGTTTGGAATGGGACAAGAATGTGAGCTTTATATACACGATCAAACAAATGAAGTCGGTCAATGTCATTTAAATCGCCGTTTATTTTCACCACCTGATTAAATAATTGGATGACTGAAATATATACATGTGAGTTTTGTCGGTTAAGATCTCATTGTATGATTACACTACAATGTGGATATATAAACAGACAATGGGATTTGTTTCTTCCTGTTATATCGACAGTCTAGCTGATATGGAATATTTAAACTCTGATTTATGTTTTTCTATTGTTAAATTCTGGAATTCAGTTGAATATGAAGTGTTTTGTTTTAGGTTGATGACGTCATCAGCTTCTTAACTTGATGTACGAATGTGAACACTTCATTCCAATATTTGAACATATCATGAAAGACATATTTATACCACATCATAATATTGCTTGAAATGTTGGGTGCTATCTGATTATTTTATTTACATCCTGATTAAGCAAATCATATAAACATTACGTAATTATGCATATAATTTAGAAACCGTAGACATGTTTTATGAGCGTTGCTGCATATTTATTGAAGAGTATGCTCTTTGTTTTCCTGTAACACCTACGATGAAATTCTGTATCTCAATGGCGTAAATACACAACAGTCTACAACCCTGCTCGAGAAATGCTTTGTACACATTAATGTATCGAAAGCGTGTTATATGATTTAAGCAGAAACCATCAATTGTGTTTGTGAATGTTGCTATGACAATTGCGAGAAAACTCAGAGACGTCAAGAGAATCGGTAGTTAACCTTTCACGAGTGTTATCCACTTCGTGTATTAGTTTTAGTCCGGAATAATTAAGTTTGTAATGCTATATACACCGAAAATAGATAAGGTGATGATATTGTAAGAATGTTAGTATACATTGCATAAATGTTGTTCTACCTATTCAATAAATAAAGGCAATTTCCAAACGTTTGTGCTGACGTAATGACTAGGCCCTACAGTGGGTATTAATAAGATATACATTTGTATTGGTAGGTATTTGGGGTATTCTTGTATGATCTATGTATAGACGTATTACTTAGAATGCAGAGTATGACACTGAGCATATATTTATAATTAGGGACAAAGTAGGCCTACTAATACACAAAGCACGTGAAAGGTCGTACGGGAATTATCTGCACTAAAAACAGATAGTTAGATAGGCGCAGTTAGTTGCGAAGTTAAGCCCTTTCGTCGTCTTAACCCGGATGGAATAACTTTAAAGAGAGTAGTTTAGGAGCATATGAAGTGCGTCTGCAGTCAGTTTGTGCGTACCATAAACATAACTAGGCTAAATGAGTAACCAGGATGTTTGGACTGATTAAACTAAACGAATCATTGTTTTTACATAAAATAGTAAAAACCAAATAATATGTGTTAAGTTTCATTTTTATAATTGATAACCCATGTTCTTTTGTAAAATACATGTACCCGACTTCAGATTTTCTTTCTGTTATGTTTGAGTTTTATATCAATATCACACTCAATTTATTGCAACAGTTTGTGATACGGTAAGTACATTTATAATACTGCAAATACAAATCCAGTAATTGCATTGGTTAAAGGCGCGCGTATAGTATTCTATATACACGGCGCTGACAGGGTATATGACGTGCGAACTAATTTCCCCTTCATGCGCCTCGCGACCATTTTCGCTGACGGTTCGACTCGAAAACTTTTATCTCTTGATGTCCGCAAGTTACTAGAAATTGACAATTGATCTTCATACAGGAGTCAATAAATATTGAAAATATTACATGTATACTTGTATTAATATTCAAAACGATAGATTTGTTAAGGTTGCCTGGAGTCAAATTCAGCTCGATAAAGTCCATGTGATCAGACGCTTGAAAATAAAAAAATAGAGTCCAAGCGCGCGCTTAACCATGTGTATTGAGGTACCTTATGGGGTAATTCAATTAATTTTCAGGCAATATAACGTGTGATTGAAATAACATAAATTTGATCTACAGCAAGTAATTTCCGAAATATTTTAAAAGGAATACGTTTTAATAACGGATATTATACATTACTAAAACACTCTATAAACAATTTTATGAACCAAAAACAGCAAAAATGAACATATCTAATTCTTAGATCTAGAGCTAGGCATCGAAACATTGCTTGTTTAACTATTTTTTTATGAAAACACGGATTTGCAGTATTATAAATTCGTTATACTGGTTGTTGACATGGTATATGGGGGAATATAACCTGTCTGCGATTCATATATGGCACCACACAGGTTATATTCCCCCATATACCCTGTCAACAACATGTATAACTGATAGTATATAATTCAAGTAACAGAAGTAACTGTATATAACTTCATGCTGTTATAACGAGATCTACTTACTTTCAAGTCATGTAATGACAATAAGGACCAAGCGGGACAACTCTGGTGACCTTGTTTACTTCGTCACAGATAAACTCCATCATTCATGAATGCACAAACCACCCACGATAGCGTTATAATTAATCAGTTAAAGCCCCGAGGAGTTAACAATCCCACCATCAAATAGTCATTGTTTCTATTAAGATATTTAGATATTGTACCAGATTGACGTAATGTACTGTAATGATCATGGCATCATGAACCAGTCTCAAAATACTTACACTTTTAATTAAATTCCCACACACAAATTTGAAGTGTCATGTTATAAGGATATTTCCATCGTTTTGATTTGTATAAATTGCTAAATACGACTGTTGTAATGTTTATGAAACATAAAACAAGACGACAAAGTGAGGCTAATAGCGCCTCGGTAAACTATCACGCGGGTTGTACTTATTTGCTAATAATAACACTTTATAATCCGCATTCAACTTTCGGATAGCAACTTAACGATATATCAGTCTCAACGGACGACATAAATACCCGCTATGCTGATCTGATTATATAGAATACTGGTACCTCACTGACATTATATAGTAAATGCCTTGTTGTGTTCCTTATCCATATTATAATATTCTCATACTCATACTGGTACCTCACTGACATTATATAGTAAATGCCTTGTTGTGTTCCTTATCCATATAATAATATTCTCATACTCATACTGGTACCTCACTGACATTATATAGTAAATGCCTTGTTGTGTTCCTTATCCATATAATAATATTCTCATACTCATACTGGTACCTCACTGACATTATATAGTAAATGCCTTGTTGTGTTCCTTACTCATACTGTAATATTCTCATACTCATACTGGTACCTCAATGACATTATATAGTAAATGCCTTGTTGTGTTCCTTACTCATACTGTAATATTCTCATACTCATACTGGTACCTCAATGACATTATATA
The DNA here is from genome assembly GCA_032209605.1 of Mactromeris polynyma. NCBI lineage: Eukaryota > Metazoa > Mollusca > Bivalvia > Venerida > Mactridae > Mactromeris > Mactromeris polynyma. The sequence goes on along the minus strand of JASFXZ010000106.1, from coordinate 200,514 downwards.
GAAAATGCCTTGTTGTGTTCCTTACTCATACTGTAATATTCTCATACTCATACTGGTACCTCACTGACATTATATAGTAAATGCCTTGTTGTGTTCCTTACTCATACTGTAATATTCTCATACTCATACTGGTACCTCACTGACATTATATAGTAAATGCCTTGTTGTGTTCCTTACTCATACTGTAATATTCTCATACTCATACTGGTACCTCACTGACATTATATAGTACATGCCTTGTTGTGTTCCTTACTCATACTGTAATATTCTCATACTCATACTGGTACCTCACTGACATTATATAGTAAATGCCTTGTTGTGTTCCTTACTCATACTGTAATATTCTCATACTCATACTTTCATGTATTAACTGAGCTTACTTAAAAATAATCTAAAATTATTGGATTCAAAGTATCGCTCCATGTATGTGTACAACGCGTACGTTTTGACGTTATTTTGTTCTCTAAGTATACCACATTAGAGCAAGATAAGGGCACACAGGCTTCAAGACTTGAGCTTAACGTCTATTTTGCGATACATTATACAAGTTATTTTTCCATTCGAGAAACCGAATATTAACATTAATTCTCCTCCATATATTTGAAACTTTCCAAAAGAATGTGTGACCCAAATATAAACAAATTTACCATAAAATATAGCCTTCAGCGTACAAATTGATTGTACCACGTGACTCGATTACGCTCCGCCCACTGTCACAGTGTCAACCACTCGTACAGCGTATTCATGGATGTACGAATATCGGTCACAACTACAATGCTTTAATGGCTTGTCGTTCTATTTACTGTCAAGTTTTTTTTCAACGTTAGTTCACATAGGCGCTTACTGAAAACGGATTATCTCTTTTAACAATTGTAATCAATTGATCCTGTGAAATACTTTACGTATACAGATTTGTTAAATTCTATTATTGAAATGGAGAACTTAAATTCCCCATTGGATTAATGTTATAAATACGGAAATAGTCGCATTATGGGATACGTATGCTTTTATGGTACATTTGTAAATACAGTTCGAGTGTTATACATTTTTGGATGTACTAAGTGAAAAACTGTGATTTGTAATTTCACCTGAAAGTACGGACATACATTTGAGATTTAATCGTCTGCTTACCTTTACAAAATCAGCAGTGTTTATTTAATTAAAAAGTTACCGAATCAAATCAATAATTTACCACTGTAAACTCGTTAATTAGTGTAAACATTGGATTTTCAAGTGATCTTATTTTACAATAAATACTTTCTAATGCAATCGATGTGTTCGGTAGATTTTCTCACAGTGAAACGCCGATGTCAAACATGACAGTACACGGCAGCAGGCCTCGATGCCCCGACCGGGCAAGCCTTAGGGGCCGGGCAACTCTTTTAGTAAATGGTGAAAGAAAGCAAGTTTTGGTGAATGGAAAAGGAGAACTCCATATGAACAGAGGCCCAGTGTTAGTAAATGGAGAAGATAAAATTGAAGGACCTATGTTGGAAAATCTCACATTGAGTCAATCTTGGAATGGTTGCATATGGCAATTGCAACAAACGTCACCGGAAGTGGATAAAACTCCTAAAAATGGATTAATGAGTACTTACCCTATATCAGGAAAATTACGTGACAATATATTCATACGCAGAGATTCATTGCTGTCAAAGTCATGTGATTCACCAGTGTCCCTCGGTAGCACGGATAGACCGAGCAGTGTAGACAGACTAAGCAATGACAGACTCAGCACAGATAGATTAAGTAGTGGGGACAGACTGTCAAACAGTAGTGACAGGAATAGGTTCGCTACAAGTTACGATGATGATAGTATGACAACAGCCAGTTCAAATTTTGATAGTTCAGAACACGATGAAGAATATGTGACATTAGATCGTAGTTATGTGTTTCCTCGTTCATTCCGCCATCACCCACTGTCACACCATTCCTCTATGATTGACTTAAAACATAATTCATTGTATTCACCTAAAGTTAATAATGACGATGTCTCCAGCGTAAATGGAACTCTACCTCATAGACAACCACGGGGACCACTAAGAAGTGTCTCCGTAAACGAGACGAACCTTGATGCCGTCGACGTAGATGGGAAGTCCATCCCCTGGGCTAAAAGAAGTCTGAAACGAATTTATGAAAATATTGGGGATGCTCTGAAGCCCAAACCATCTTCACTGAAACTATCTGATGACAAATTATCTGTACATAGTGACTATGTTGGTATTCGTAATGACACAAGTTCAGTTGAAACGGGTAGCACTGATTTAAGTATTAATCAAACTATTCTACAATCTAGTAATAAAACACCCGGGAAGTTAAGAAAACGGAGCAAGTCCATGGGTGAACTTCAACTTTTTGGGGAGAAAAATGAAAACGAACTTGACCCTGAATCCGATTCGGATTCTGAAACGGACAGTAGTGACATTGACGGTGATGATTTTGGATTTTTAAGTCATTCCTTTGTTCATTCTTCTCCAGATATGCAAAAATCGAAATCGCCTTCAGCTCACCATAGAATACTGCCTAAACGATGGAGAAGTAAACCCAGGAATTCAACAGCTGGCCAGTGTCTGTGGAGCCCAGAGGTAAGTTTTAGTTTATAGAAGCTTGATACGCATTATCCAAACTCATGTTTATATACCAGACCCCAGTGTCTTATGCGTAACAAATATTCCATACATTCAATATGAAAGTGTTCAAGACAACGTGGCTGTTTTTACTGGTACTCGGTAGGTAATTCAGCATGTATGCAAAAACTTGTAAATGACCCGTTATCAAAAGCCCATAGATTGGTATCGTATATATGCTATTATTAATCAATAGTACATAGTGGTGAGGGCGATACGAGATAACAATACATTTAAATCATTTCAAGTTGGTTGAAAGGCTCAACTATTTACCATAGAAATACTTTAGATGGTATATAAGACACGCTGTCCTCTGTTACACCTCGTCAGATGTGAAACCGTACATAACGCCCCAATGACGCAGACAATAGCCTTGTTCTGTTTGACACAATCTTTCATATACCAAACCATATATTTCATATGTCTGGTTAACTTTCCGCTTAAATCTAAATTACGTCTATGAAGGTGTTTGGCAGTGTTAATAAACGACATGTAGCACGGTTGTTCATAGCTTGAATGTGTTATCAATTGTTACAATTCTAATTCTAGTAAGTATTCTATATATTGACATAGTTGGTTAGGTTAATAATTCTGTAGTCATATCTAAATTGCATCATTTACGATCCAGCAACGTCTTAGTTGTCGGTTGAATGTTATTTTTACGTCTGTTTGATAGTGAATGAAAATTGAAATCTTAATATTTAGTGTCACGTTACTCATATATTTGAATTATATAGAAGGAGACGACCCAATGTCGTTATTGTATGTGATGATGATAATTTGATTGAAACTTGTACGAAATAGCAATATTTCAACCTTTGAAACTTATTCACGCACATAAATGTGCACAATTGTCGTGAACACGCAAGTATCCGATACTTCGACATCTGAGTCGTTCATTGAACTCTGAATTAAGTTTGCATGTTTCAGAAAAGAGTGAAACCATTGTAACAGTGAAATATTTTCGAGGTGTAGTCAGCTAACTGTACACATGTTTTGTAATTGTGCAAAACCTCTACCTTGACACAATGACTAGGTATGTCATCCAAGGTATTCAACATAGTGTACAACCATACATGACATAGCTTCTTGTCAGTGCGCATATTGTATACAAGAAACTATCAATAATTGTATTCAAGTTCCGTATATAAGAACATATCAGACTGATGGAAGATTAATTACTTCTCTTTTCTACACATGTGTCATTACAATTTTTACAATATATCTTAAGTGCTTGGTTTTTGCTAAGTAGTGAGTGATATTTCTTCTTGTCAATACTTGAGTTGAATGTTCTCAACACAAACATGTTATACACACCATTGCATGCCGACTGTGAAAAGTAATCCTTACCAAACTGAAGTTGTAAATATCAACACAAAATATTCTTTTAGACGAAATTCAAAGAAACGCAGATTTCTTTACACGTAAACAATCTCGGCTCGGATAGTTATCCACAAAACAGACCTATCAGTAGACCATGCTGGAGTTTTCACGCTAGATAATCCGCAGACATTAAGTGGGCCTGTGTTATAACGCGTGGATAGCACTTTGTTATATCGCGTGGATAGCACTGTGTTATATCGCGTGGATAAGCACTTTGTTATATCGCATGAATAGCACTATGTTATATCGCATGAATAGCACTGGGTTATAACGTATGGATAGCACTGTGTTATAACGTATAGATAGCACTGTGTTATAACGTATACATAGCACTATGTTATATCGCATGGATAGCACTGTGTTATAACGTATATATAGCACTATGTTATATCGCGTGGATAGCATTATGTTATACGTATAGATAGCACTGTGTTATAACGGATATTTAGCACTATGTTATATCGCATGGATAGCACTGTGTTATAACGTATAGATAGCACTGTGTTATATCGCATGGATAGCATTGTGTTATAACGTATATATAGCACTATGTTATAACGTATACATAGCACTGTGTTATATCGCATGGATAGCACTGTGTTATAACGTATATATAGCACTATGTTATATCGCGTGGATAGCATTATGTTATACGTATAGATAGCACTGTGTTATAACGGATAGTTAGCACTATGTTATATCGCGTGGATAGCACTTTGTTATAACGTATAGATAGCACTGGGTTATAACGTGTGGATAGCACTGTGTTATAACGTGTGGATAGCACTGTGTTATATCGCGTGGATAGCACTGTGTTATATCGCGTGGATAGCACTGTGTTATATCGCGTGGATGGCACTGTGTTATATCGCGTGGATAGCACTGTGTTATATCGCGTGGATGGCACTGTGTTATATCGCGTGGATAGCACTGTGTTATATCGCGTGGATGGCACTGTGTTATATCGCGTGTATAGCACTGTGTTATAACGTGTGTATATTTTTAAAAGATGTTCTAAGAAGATGCATGAAAGCAGACGGAACTAGGATGGCTTAATTGTTTCATTAACGCCCAGCTATTGTTCGTGTCCTTACATCTATCAAAACTCTGGTCAAAATGGAAATTACACCAAGACAAGAGATTCAAACTGACACACACTGTACGTCTTGTATTGTAATTTCTAAACTTGACGGAAATAAAGCCAGCATATCGTTAAGCTTGCAATTTAAGACACTTATAATAGATTCCTTCTTTTGTGTCTGTCTTTTGGGTGTAATTTGTGTACAAAAATAGACTGTTGCATAATTACATATAAATTGCTTTTGTATGAGTGACAAGCTACAGTTGTCTACGCTGTTAAAATATGAAAAGTGTTCCTTGTTGAGGTCATTTGGTATTCCATGGTTTTACCATGTTTCTCTGATTAGCATAATTAGTTTTAAATTTGAAATAACCTCAATGGCAGCTGTTGTCCAGTAAAAGCCTCGCATATTTTATTACACTACTAAATGTTCTATAATTGAGGTAACTGTCATCTGAGTGAGGTTTGTAGCTCAAGTCTTCCCGAGTTATTACAGTACTAAATGTTCTATAATTGAGGTAACTGTCATCTGAGTGAGGTTTGTAGCTCAAGTCTTCCCGAGTTATTACAGTACTAAATGTTCTATAATTGAGGTAACTGTCATCTGAGTGAGGTTTGTAGCTCAAGTCTTCCCGAGTTATTACAGTACTAAATGTTCTATAATTGAGGTAACTGTCATCTGAGTGAGGTTTGTAGCTCAAGTCTTCCCGAGTTATTACAGTACTAAATGTTCTATAATTGAGGTAACTGTCATCTGAGTGAGGTTTGTAGCTCAAGTCTTCCCGAGTTATTACAGTACTAAATGTTCTATAATTGAGGTAACTGTCATCTGAGTGAGGTTTGTAGCTCAAGTCTTCCCGAGTTATTACAGTACTAAATGTTCTATAATTGAGGTAACTGTCATCTGAGTGAGGTTTGTAGCTCAAGTCTTCCCGAGTTATTACAGTACTAAATGTTCTATAATTGAGGTAACTGTCATCTGAGTGAGGTTTGTAGCTCAAGTCTTCCCGAGTTATTATCATTCGAAATATATAAAGTTCGTCAATGTCACCACCATAAACAAAAGTTACAAATATTTCTTAATATCATTTATTGTGAATAGTACGCGGTCAATTACCATACACATATTGATACCAAAATATTCAATCAAAGATGGCTGTTGGGAAGTATGGCTGTTTAATAAGGACCATGACTTATGAAAGTCGAATCAGTCGTTCTTTCTAACTTGTCAAATATCCAACTCTCTTAACCGATCCATGTAAACATATAAATATATACAATGAATTACACTGATTATCTTTATAATTATTCATGATATAAGTATGCGTATAATTATGAGTTATGCCATAAAGTAATATATGTATAGTGAACATTACAGTGACAATATCCTAACGAGTATATATTACGTGCTGAGTCATATATGTGTTTAGAAAACTTTGTGGGATACATCATATGCTTATTGTATACCGTGCATATGTTTGTATTATAAGAAAATTATGTAAATCTGATTTTATATAACTTTATGAGGAACTGGGATATTAAAAAAAAACATTATTGTCCTTCTTAAAGTACTAAATTTCACAGGTTGCGTTATCCCAAAAAGTATCTTCAGCCATAATTATGATGACTTAGTTTTTTAAGACTCCTGTTACACCTATTTGCTACTCAAGTTATTTAGTAAAAGTGCATTTTCAGCTATGTTACGCTAGCATGACTAGCTGAATGTAGTTATGGTATGCTATGGTAAACATGTACGTAACGTTCATTACTTAATTATCTTAAAACTTGGTAAAACTGAGGGACAAGTATATTTACAGTCAATTTTGTAATGTTTATTGGTAACTTAAGATGACAAATTAGCCATAAAATTTACAACACAATGTTTGTGGCTGGTGGGTCACAGGGAACCATCATTTATTTCACATTGATTGCAATGTATAGCGGCCCTTAAAATACAACAACGTTGCCGAGCAGAACAAGTCATATATCACATAACCATTCATTAATCGTGTATGCAATGATCTGAAACGATGGTCACATTTCCATTATCACTCAGAATCTGTTTACCAAATGTATGTAGTTAATTAAGCCACAGACCTTTCATTCACAGTCATATTCGTCCCCATCCCTTTCTGCCGCAGATATTAAACTAAATTAGCGCCAAGTTTGATGTAAATGTTTAGAAATCGGAGTCATAAAATCTATCGAATTAGATCGCACATCGCCACTATACATTACGCTGACCCCCAACCAACAACGGATATTTCCTGGAGCTAAATCACTTAACAAAAACAAGAGAAATGTATTGGCTTCATATATACCACAATTGTGAATATTTATAACCAAAGATTGTATCTGTAACGGCAGGATTGGAGAAAGTCAGTGAGATGTATCCGCGAGCTATCCAGTATATACAACAATTCCGCTACATTACATTTTCATTTATGTTAATTTTTACATTGTTGTAGTATATAAATAGTCCATATGTTTTGCCAATGTTATTTAGTATTGTGTTCCTAAAACGAAAGTTCTGACTCATTCGATCATGTCTGAGTACGGGTAGGACAAATGAATACACATGTAGATGTCACACACTCTTGATCTTACGCACGCCGGTGATCAATTACGCCGTACCCCGAGGCCGTACATGTATCATACAGGTTTCAGCAGGACAGCTGGACCGTCCTATATTGACCCCAGATTTAACATCATTAATGACACATTTGGTATTCACTTTACCATGTAGTTGTCAACAGTTACGTTACCCCGCGAGGCATAAAGTTACAAATACAGTCAAAGGACGAATTGGTAACCTTCACGAAATGCACCAAGTGTTTACTGTATATTACACAACTCTCGCTTGGCAATTGGTGATTTGCGAAAACATGTATCTGCTTTTCGTTTCGATCCTGCTATTCAACAGCCTAACATGAAAAGGCCATAATTTCCCCACCACGAATCTATACATTATGATAGCTGAACAAAATACGTAACCATTACAGTTTAAACCATATGATAACCTTGAAACTGTCTTTCCCCTTCCTGGAAATATTCTGATTGTTTCGATTTTCTGTTGTATTGGTTTCTAATGGCAAAATAATTTCCTGAAACTATTTTGTTAAAGGTTGTAACACATAAGTACCTATTCTAAACACTAAGAATCGAGTCATGTCCGACAGTTAAATTGCCGCCGATTTAAAACAATGATTTGTTCATATTCTATGTAAGTGATTCATTAACTGCTTAAATGAATGTACTAAACAGGAAGTGGAAATATAAGGACACATGTTGACCTGGTTATCCGAATACTACCTTGTTTCAATCATTGAACGTTTTAGTTACGACCTTGTGTTTAATACTTTACTTTCAGCGTACATGTACTTGCTTTCGAAGATTCTTGTTGACAAATCGCCAAGCCTGATGGGAACGAAAGAGTCAAAGCGCATGATTGAAATTCATCCTTTCGACACATATAGACCAAAATATCCCAAGTGCTCAAATTGCTCTAGTTAAACTGTTGTGTATACATTAGAGTTGACAAATTTATCTATAACAGTTTGTATAGATACTCTATTCAAATATTTGAGATAAAAATACGAGAAAATAACGCCAGCTTACAACCTAAGTAACATTAAAAATGTTGAAGTCATAAAAGTCGTAACTCCGTGACTTTGCTATGAGTTATCGTCATTTTAAAGCGATTCTTACTAGTCAGAATGACACGGATAGAAGTCCACCGCCCTTTTCTGTCCGTATCAAACCAGACTGAATTGTAATGTTTACCTTCTATTTGTCACCCCTGTTTTATTGTGTACATTTGGACCATTGAGGGCACTTCAATAGGAATATAATATTTCATTGACAGACCAATTAACATACCGGACAAGTTGACCTACAACTTTTATGAATTTTTGACGTGTAATTTACTTGAAAATAGACCAATAAATCATAGTGTAACGGTATGAGTATAGTCATAACATTACTTATAAAATACGTGAATATACTCGGGCAATAAATTGAATGAAATATTGGATTTTTCATGGTAATTTCACAAATTTTATAAATAGAAATTTAAATGTCAACTTATTTGTAGGCAATTTTGTTTTAAAAGTACAATAAGATTTTTGGCCAATATTCGGAATATTAAGCTTGTCGAATGGTGAATATCAGATGCCGGTTAATGCATCTTTCTAGCTAGTTGTATCTCCAGTCAAGGGTTTCTAATCATGATAATGTGCATAGTGGTTTCATTTACAACTACAATAAAGCCAAATAACACGGACGGAATTTTGAGTTTGTATTGGAAGAGTAGAGATTACTCTCATCCGAAATCCTATCTTTCCAATGATACAATATACGAGCTGATACGATTCATGGTATTCTATAATATGTCCATGCCTGAGCGCACATTTTATGTTGTAATTATTAGCCTTGCACAGATTGTCGCCATGTTATGTCTGCATAGTGATCATTAGATAAAACTTTGTGTAAATTATATTGCTATCAGTTGTTACCACGATAATCTTGCCCATATATTACATCCATTGTTTTCGCATGCAAGCGTTAATGTTTGCTTTAACAGATTGTACCCATAATTTCATGAAAAGATTTGAGCTATTAAGGGCAATATGTCAACATAAAATTAAAGGTTAGGGCTAATTTACACATTTTCAGTGACGTCAGTGATACTATGAATGAGAAGTACCGGAAAGCCCACTTCAAATATGAAAACATTATGTAGTAATTGAGCGATAATCTTGTTTGAAATGAACGATTTGGCGTGACAAAATCCACCCAAATAGGTCATTCCTAGCCAGTGTACGTGTATCATTCAATTTCTTTCGAATAAGTACACCCACTAAATTATGTTTAGTGTCCTTTTTCGTCCAACAATTTATAGAAATAACACGATACATGTATTCTGTTTAAATCATAGCGATGATGTTAGGGATTGCCAAAGAAAAGGATGAAAGTTCTTGTATGGAAACCTAGCCTAACTAAGTAACAACTAGCTGTGACGAGGCACTTTAACCTTTTAAGTTAAAATTAGCCATATACTACTGCGTTCTTTTACCTGATTGTATAAATTGTTCCATGCAAGAAGAGAAAATACGCTCTCGGCATGTCATGAGTTCAACGGCTATGACTGACTGTGTTTCAATATTCTTGATGTGAGTTATGTTCCGTTTGGTTTATCTCCGCGCCGATGGAGAATTTTGCAGTCCTAGCAAATAGTTGACTGTCAGATCATTAGTTATAACCTGTCACTCAGCACGGTAAGGAAGCCATGTTTGCATAGTGACGAAGCGTTCCGCGATGCACACAAATCTGCCCTTAGATTATCTCAAGTCTCGAGCAATGATCTACCTTGATCTTTATTTAAATGCCAGAAATCCGTTTGAGCCAATTTCGAATAGATAAGGGTAATCTGTGACAGATTGTATCATGTACATGCACAATGCTACCCCAATGATGGTATAATAGGATTTGTCAAATAAAACGATAATCCATTGGCTCCATAAACAAACATGCCTATTCATAAAACGTGTCATTTTAATATGTGTTGAAATATTGGCGAAACCAGTTAATTGATTTTAGTAAACGTAGAATTAACATGGCATTATAAGCTATGTTATTTTATCTACCTGTACATATAACTATGATGCATGGGGAACGGTATCGTGTCTACATGAAAATATAATTAAGTATAATCCCTTCAATGTTTACCTATTCCTTTTATATAAGAACGAGGGAATGCATGAGGGATAGTCGACACATTTTAATTTTTCCCAGTGACACAAGAATGATAGGATAATGTCCAAGAATATCCGAATGCCATTGGCGTCAATATTACATATAGAAATACTACTTAGTGAGTGTTGTCATGCCTTTGTTACTTCCATTGGTTCGTAACTTCACTGCTATTGAATTCTGGTATGACCAGAGACTAGTATTGTGTATTAAGAACTTTGTCTATGGTACCAGGAGATCAAATAATTCAAATTTACATTGAAAATGAAGGAGTGTGACTTCAAACAAGCAAACACTTTAAAGCCATTCTGTCACTTATTGGTTTTAGTAGCACAGTGGTGAAAGATTACCAAATACAACGTCTATGTTTGCGTATATCGTATGTGGTTAACATACATATCTCGTTAACGTGGTATGACTTTGCATTGCTTTTGGGAACCGTTCTATCTTTCTTCATCCAAGATATGACCTCTCGCCACTCCTTTGTATATATACATACGAAAACACAATTTAATGCCTGCCAGCCGCGCCACGTTTCAGTATTCATTAATTTCCTACCATTCAGTTGACCCTTGGAAGACGATGTTACAATCACATCCTGTTGTCATATATCTTTAGTTGCGTACCGAAAACAACTCAATATCGCTGCTTGTACACTATACACAGTGTCATGAATTGCAGTCAAGTAGCTAACTGTGTGATCCGACAATAACAAGGCCGAGGTTTAATAGGCTTAGCTCACTTCAATCCTGACTGTATTGTGTCTTTCAAAACCCTCCTTAAGTCTCTCAATGGATTTATCATTCAAGAAAACACGCGAATGAAGGAATGAAGTGACAAAATCTGGTATTAACTTGTAGGCATTGAGTTCAATCTAAATTGTTTTCATTTCGTACCATGGAAAGCGCATCTTCATGTTGTCGTTTAGAACAATCCGGCGACCGTAACACAATAAAACGGCGACCATAGGTGATTTCCATTCGTTGAAGACATTATGTTTTAATTAATATACCCTTTTCTACTAATATAGTAGTAGGAAAACGCTTCTCACAGAGACTTAACATTTTTCAAAGTCGTCCATGAGAAATTGTTATCAGGAACTATTTTAGATCATAGTTGAGTTATTTCGCATCATTTAAACCCAGTAAAAGTGTTTCATTCGTGATAAAATACTCTTAAAAGAGAAAGACCGTTAAAATTGCCGTCCAACTAGTAAATACACATCTGTCATAATTAAAGTAATGTATCCATTGATTGTCATTTTAGCATGCTTTGTGATTCTTCTGTTTTATGCTCAGGTATTTACTTCTTTTCAAATTGTAAATGATCACAGCAAGTTGGTATCATGCCTGTAATACCAGCGTGATGATACGTCTTGTTGTGGTGTAACCTTTCAACTTACCGAGACCTATCTACTTTTGTATCCTCTGATATATAAGGCAAAGATCGTTATCAAAACGCCATCATGACGGTGCTTCGTATGGGAGTCTGAAGGGTTTCGTTCTGATACATAAATGCAACAACTGTACCCGTCATTGCAAAGGGAGTAAATGAGTTAAAATAAATTTCAATTTCAGTGTTTACTACAGAAGTCCACGTTATTTCCATCGACAATCGAAGTAACTGTGTATTTATTTATCTCCGCGGCTTACTGGACAAACTAAATGATCAAAAGAATGTCCCGATGCGGATAGACCGTTCCAAGTCATCGATCCTGAGTGTCCTATTATGATCGAATATCGGATACAGCTCATGTTTACCGACAAACAGTCAGCAATCTGCTACTATTTAGACCAATAGTGTTGTTAAAAATAAATGACGTTACTCTTTGGTATTATGTTTAAGTAATGAAGTTGTGCCCACAAAACAGCAGAAAGCCAAAGCACAGATGAGTATCTTAGCTACAAAAGACCCGGTATCTCAAATCCATCAACTATTTTAACAATGAAATAAGCTATTCGAGCGCTTAAAGTATACATAGTGAATAAAAAAATGATAGAATGATGTCGACTATTATCGTAATAATTTACACCAGAACCTCAGTAAGGAACGTCCACATATTTTTCAGTCATAAATGATAGAATAGTCATTTGTATTATATTCAAATGTTGTATAAAACGGAAGACAACTTACAGCTTACGTCTTTCAACCCCATCTCTGGTTCATACATAGAAGTTATCAGTTATTTACAGAAAAAAACAGGCTAATACTGTTTTCAAAGCATAAAAACAATCGTTGAATGATCTGAATGCAGTATACAGGTATATCATGGTGTCGGGGATGACTGTTCTGAACTGTTCAGATGTCATCCCCTCCACCTTGGGACAACAGTTTTGACTGTTACCCAAATAACCATGAAATAAATGTTTTATTACCTGATCAAAGTTTATCTTAACAAAAAAGGAAGTAACTGTTTTATTACCTGATAAAAGTTTAATCTAAAAATAAAATTTGGAAATTCCAATGACTTCTTAGCGCCAGAGGGAAGCAGTTCATACTGTTGACCGGAGAATAGTTCAATCCATGACAAATTGATAGCTTTCATGTAAAAGAACAACACATAACATATTTGTATTTATATAAGGAGTCAGGTAATAACAGCACATAACATATTTGTATTTATATAAGGAATCAGGTAATAATGCGCAATAATTAACTCTGGAAATTAAGAACAATACCATATTGTGGTAAAAAAAATGTTTTATGTCCTAGCTGTGTGTAGTCAGGTCAATAAAATTGGACGATGATAGAAATACGAGTAGATATTAGGAGGAAAAGCTTCTCTGTTTACATATACATATCAAATATGATATATTTCGGTACAAACTTAGCATCAAAGGAAACAGCAGCAAAGTAACTCAACCATTCTATAGTATAAGCTCTCGATGTTTATTAGTCGCTTACAAAAATACAACATATTTGAAATATTCTATTACTATCAGGAGCCTGTTTTGTAAAATCTAAGAACAATCAAAGTGAAAAAACAAGGTCAAAAGAAATTAAATATGCCAATAAAACCGAGTTCATGTTATTTGACAGTCATTTCACTAAGTAACCCGACCTTCTGACGATGTTTATTAAGAATGACTTCTTGCATAAAATGAGAGATGCTTCTCACAGATTGTGTCTACAGGTACATGACAAGAAGTTGTGAGAAACGAAATAAGCTCCTGTTTTCTATTCTGAACGAGACCTTCCTTTGCAATCACAATGATTTAGGTTATAGGACATAATTAGATCAAACAACACGTACTTAATCCATGGCCAAATTAGGTAACTCACTTACCTAAAATGTCCAGATCATTCTAAACACGCCTTTTTATAAATGTCTCGACTTAATAATAATATTAATGTTAGACATATAGTATGTCCATATTTAAACAATGCATTTATTATGTAAAGTTAACATTTTTTCAGATGCAAAATAGCACTAGAGTATGTAAGTGTGTATAAAGCGCTAGAGTATGTAAGTGTGTATAAAGCGCTAGAGTATGTAAGTGTGTATAAAGCACTAGAGAATGTAAGTGTGTATATAAAGCACTAGAGTATGTAAGTGTGTATAAAGCACTAGAGTATGTAAGTGTGTATATAAAGCACTAGAGTATGTAAGTGTGTATAAAGCACTAGAGTATATAAGTGTGTATATAAAGCACTAGAGTATGTAAGTGTGTATATAAAGCACTAGAGTATGTAAGTGTGTATAAAGCACTAGAGTATGTAAGTGTGTATAAAGCACTAGAGTATGTAAGTGTGTATAAAGCACTAGAGTATGTAAGTGTGTATAAAGCGCTAGAGAATGTAAGTGTGTATAAAGCACTAGAGTATGTAAGTGTGTATAAAGCGCTAGAGTATGTAAGTGTGTATAAAGCACTAGAGTATGTAAGTGTGTATAAAGCACTAGAGTGCGTAAGTGTGTATAAAGCGCTAGAGTATGTAAGTATGTATAAAGCACTAGAGTGTGTAAGTGTGTATAAAGCACTAGAGAGTGTAAGTGTGTATAAAGCGCTAGAGTGTGTAAGTGTGTATAAAGCACTAGAGTATGTAAGTGTGTATAAAGCGCTAGAGTATGTAAGTGTGTATAAAGCACTAGAGTGTGTAAGTGTGTATAAAGCACTAGAGTATGTAAGTGTGTATAAAGCACTAGAGTATGTAAGTATGTATAAAGCGCTAGAGTATGTAAGTGTGTATAAAGCACTAGAATATGTAAGTGTGTATAAAGCACTAGAGAGTGTAAGTGTGTATAAAGCGCTAGAGTATGTAAGTGTGTATAAAGCACTAGAGTGTGTAAGTGTGTATAAAGCACTAGAGTATGTAAGTGTGTATAAAGCACTAGAGTATGTAAGTGTGTATAAAGCACTAGAGTATGTAAGTGTGTATAAAGCACTAGAGTATGTAAGTGTGTATAAAGCACTAGAGTGTGTAAGTGTGTATAAAGCACTAGAGTATGTAAGTGTGTATAAAGCGCTAGAGTATGTAAGTGTATAAAGCGCTAGAGTATGTAAGTGTGTATAAAGCACTAGAGTGTGTAAGTGTGTATAAAGCGCTAGAGTATGTAAGTGTGTATAAAGCACTAGAGTGTGTAAGTGTGAATAAAGCACTAGAGTGTGTAATTGTGTATAAAGCGCTAGAGTATGTAAGTGTGTATAAAGCACTAGAGTGTGTAAGTGTGTATAAAGCACTAGAGTATTTAAGTGTGTATAAAGCACTAGAGTATGTAAGTATGTATAAAGCGCTAGAGTATGTAAGTGTGTATAAAGCACTAGAGTATGTAAGTGTGTATAAAGCACTAGAGTATGTAAGTGTGTATAAAGCGCAAGGATATGTAAGTGTGTATAACGCGCTAGAGTATGTAAGTGTGTATAAAGCGCTAGAGTATATAAGTGTGTATAAAGCACTAGAGTGTGTAAGTGTGTATAAAGCGCTAGAGTATGTAAGTGTGTATAAAGCACTAGAGTGTGTAAGTGTGTATAAAGCACTAGAGTGTGTAAGTGTGTATAAAGCGCTAGAGTATGTAAGTGTGTATAAAGCACTAGAGTGTGTAAGTGTGTATAAAGCACTAGAGTATGTAAGTGTGTATAAAGCACTAGAGTATGTAAGTATGTATAAAGCGCTAGAGTATGTAAGTGTGTATAAAGCACTAGAGTATGTAAGTGTGTATAAAGCACTAGAGTATGTAAGTGTGTATAAAGCGCTAGAATATGTAAGTGTGTATAACGCGCTAGAGTATGTAAGTGTGTATAAAGCACTAGAGTATGTAAGTGTGTATAAAGCGCTAGAATATGTAAGTGTGTTTATAAAGCGCTAGAGTATGTAAGTGTGTATAAAGCACTAGAGTATGTAAGTGTGTATAAAGCACTAGAGTGTGTAAGTGTGTATAAAGCGCTAGAGTATGTAAGTGTGTATAAAGCACTAGAGTGTGTAAGTGTGTATAAAGCACTAGAGTGTGTAAGTGTGTATAAAGCGCTAGAGTATGTAAGTGTGTATAAAGCACTAGAGTGTGTAAGTGTGTATAAAGCACTAGAGTATGTAAGTGTGTATAAAGCACTAGAGTATGTAAGTATGTATAAAGCGCTAGAGTATGTAAGTGTGTATAAAGCACTAGAGTATGTAAGTGTGTATAAAGCACTAGAGTATGTAAGTGTGTATAAAGCGCTAGAATATGTAAGTGTGTATAACGCGCTAGAGTATGTAAGTGTGTATAAAGCACTAGAGTATGTAAGTGTGTATAAAGCGCTAGAATATGTAAGTGTGTTTATAAAGCGCTAGAGTATGTAAGTGTGTATAAAGCACTAGAGTATGTAAGTGTGTATAAAGCACAAGAGTATGTAAGTGTGTATAAAGCACTAGAGTATGTAAGTGTGTATATAAAGCGCTAGAGTATGTAAGTGTGTATAAAGCATTAGAGAATGTAAGTGTGTATAAAGCGCTAGAGTATGTAAGTGTGTATAACGCGCCAGATTATAAAGAAATAACCGATTCAAAAAGACTGAAGTTCTCTAGTACCGGTGAAGATATATTACTGAATACGTTAAAATAAATAAAACGCCGAAATGACTAAATTGATGATATGAACTATACAACACCAGTACTTATACATTATGTGCTGAACAGATATATGGTTTTCCACATATATAATTTATACTACACAGCACGTATGTCGGTTAATGTCGGCTTCGGGCGAGTACGAAATATTTACCGCTCAATGCGGGCGCCATTTTGACTCTATATTTGTTAAATATGCAACCGAATATCACATTATTATTATTTACATTCAAGTAACAAAAGGACTTATGTTTGTGTTTTGGGAAATGTTCATCCTGGAAGTACAGCGCGCAGTGATAATAGCGCTGAAGTTAATGAATCGATTTTATTATTCTGTATTCATTAAATATATATTGTTACTTACACAATTTCGCGCTGAAACAGTTTGTAGGTTGTAATCCCTTTGCAAACAGAGACACAAAATATCATGCTGAGTGGGCACAAAAGTCATAGACGATGTTATTTTGTGATGACAACATTTGATTCATAGTCACTGCGTGCAGCATATCACCTGTATTTGTCCTCAGATGTTCACGTGTTTTCACCCCCGTGAGATTTGAACAAATTGTCATTTATTATTGGTAACCTGAATTAATTGATGTGTTGAGGTCAGGTTAGGGCTTTTCACCTTAAAATAAACTGCGACTTGTAAAAAATGGCGTTTTGAAGTTTGGTTTCAACTCTTGATTAACCAGCATACATATTTTCAAACTTAAGACTTTAATTGTATACAATCACACAATCACGTTCCCTTGTGGGTCGCACCCCTCCAACAAAAAGCGCGATATTTTCTTCTTTTTTTACGTAGTTCAAAGATTATAAAATATGATATATCTGTATGCATTTACTTTTACAATAATAAAATAAAAGACAGAAGAAAGCATCCAGAAGATAGTCCAATCCTCTAAACCACCGCCAATGTTAAATACTTTCACAGGGACTCGTGTGTATACACTTTTAATTTAAAATTCACTTAACATCGACACCATGCAATAAAAAGCTTATTAACGTTATGTATAATGTATATTCGTATATGTTTTTTCATGCTGGACTAGATCTTTAATACTATATACATCCATTCATTGCGATTTGTAATAGAAGCTTTATAAAGAACAAACACTAGGTGTTGTAACATGGTGCATGGCCAAGTCGATCTAACGTTTAACTGAACCAGTCATAGTATTTACTACTATTAATTAATAATGCAATTACTACGTAAACGTCTTATCTCTTGACCTGTGTAGGTTTGTATATAAAAAGGTCGTATAGTAGACCGAAACATTTACTGCATACAGATTGTCAATAAAGATAGAACTTTATTTTATGATGACTGCAAATGCGATGACAAATTGATGAACTATGTCTATGTTCTTAACTGTTTTAAGCTCACGACGCAACAAAAATGTCACACCATGTGAATAATGGCCCGTACCGCGCCGTACTAGCACTTAAAGTTGGCCTGGCTCCCAGACCTGTATAAAAGCCGTACCGTGTACGTAACCGGGACTGAAATTTTATAAGTAGATGATGAATATAGATCATACCTTGCTAATGTTATTGTATAATGATTTCCCCTCACACCCTGCTGCATCCGGTACGGACACACTGACCGTTATATACCGACAGGACCGGGTCTACCATGTTACTGAAATGGTTCTATGAAAATGTTTCAAATCATTTAATTTGAATGACTTTATTGAAATCTCCTACATGTCTCTGGTACGAGATGTACACTAGTTTTTGTTGAACAGCTTCGGTAATATATAAATATATTTCCGAGCCACCTCCTTGAAGTGAGGAAGACAGACAGAGAGCGGTCGAATACCTATAGGTTCAATATCCTATCAATAATTTGGGCTTTGTCACATTTATTACTTGTGGTATTTGACACAATTATGGTATAATACACTGAGGGACGACTTAGAACAAACAATGTAAAACAAACAATGTAAACATTAATACTGTTTACTATATGGTCTATTTGTGTACAGAATGTTACCTGAGCTACCGGGAACTTTTGCTTTGTTTTCAACAATTTTCTGTATGTTCATATGAGTCACATTGCCTGTTCAAACTATAGACGGATATATATTGTCTTTTTTGACACAAAGCTTTTACAAATCAACGTTTCATGGTCAATAGTGGCTGGGCATCGGCCAATAGGTTCATACACAGAAAACAAATTGTAGATATAATTTCTAACAATAAACTTGAACGCTCCTAACTCCTTCACCCTTTTCAATGAACATACAATGGTCATTGGTTAAGAGTTTCATTTCATCGATTAGAAATAACTATTACAACATTATGAAACAATGGTACCATCACAAAGTAAATGAGTACTTGACTATTTAATAAATTTTGCTACAAACCACAGCGTTGTTGTTCGTTTATAATATTGCATTCCGGGGCTTCGTACTTCATCCGAAATCCCACGAGCTATCACGAGGGTGCAACCCGGGAAATGTGACGAAACGTGCATTGTTCATTTTCACCCCAAAGACTTACGTTCAGTAATTGTGATGCGAAGCAATATCAAATTTCAATTAGGGTAACTTAATTGCTAATGCAAGCATTTGTGCTTTTAACATAATGTGTTGGACTCAAACCATTGAGTCAATAAGAGTCAATAAGAGTCAATAGTATAATGTTTTTCTCACAACCTTAACATTTTCACCAGAGCGTAAAGCTGTTGGCCGTAAAGAAAATACCACATTATTCCTATCTAGGACGAGCTGTAATCAAAGTGTGTGTTTTGAAAACGGAGTAAAACTCGAATGAAAGTCTTTACGTTGAAATCCTACACTGCTATTCTGTTTTATCCGTGCGTGAAATGCGATATCAACATTTTAGGGATATTACATTAAAGACAGATTTGTAAGTTGGTTGCAGTAGCCCCGTGTCCGTGTCAGATAGCGGTTGAATTTCGTGTGAAATAAACCTTGCAATATGCAAATTGATGTTTACCTTGTTGTTGATTTAACAGCTTTCACAAGAAAAAGGAAACTTGATAGTCACTGGATGCGAGTTAAACTTTCGTAATCAGTATTGATTATGGCTTACACATACCCTACCTGTATAGCCGGAAGTCGTATCATGGCTTACACATACCCTACCTGTATAGCCGGAAGTCGTATCATGGCTTACACATACCCTACCTGTATAGCCGGAAGTCGTATCATGGCTTACACATACCCTACCTGTATAGCCGGAAGTCGTATCATGGCTTACACATACCCTACCTGTATAGCCGGAAGTCGTATCATGGCTTACACATACCCTACCTGTATAGCCGGAAGTCGTATCATGGCTTACACATACCCTACCTGTATAGCCGGAAGTCGTATCATGGCTTACACATACCCTACCTGTATAGCCGGAAGTCGTATCATGGCTTACACATACCCTACCTGTATAGCCGGAAGTCGTATCATGGCTTACACATACCCTACCTGTATAGCCGGAAGTCGTATCATGGCTTACACATACCCTACCTGTATAGCCGGAAGTCGTATCATGGCTTACACATACCCTACCTGTATAGCCGGAAGTCGTATCATAGCTTACACATACCCTACCTGTATAGCCGGAAGTCGTATCATAGCTTACACATACCCTACCTGTATAGCCGGAAGTCGTATCATAGCTTACACATACCCTACCTGTATAGCCGGAAGTCGTATCATGGCTTACACATACCCTACCTGTATAGCCGGAAGTCGTATCATAGCTTACACATACCCTACCTGTATAGCCGGAAGTCGTATCATAGCTTACACATACCCTACCTGTATAGTATTTGTGTCCAACCCGTATGTAAACAGCTGGATGCTTGCGATAGTTACACAGTTATGGTTAGTCGAAACATACTATATCGAACTTGCTAAAGACGACATTCCGAAATAAGGTCCTAGCAACTTGTTCATTCGTTCGTGCGTGGGTGTATTCCATCTTTTCAAAATGACTATATATCTTTTATAATTGAACGTTCCTTATTTTATTGTTAATTGCGTCAAAATTCAGAGTATAGAGTCAAATATAGAGTCAAATTAAACTTTTTTGATATTGTTTTCTTATTCTAATACACATTTCAAAAAAACATCTTGAAGTGAGCTTAATGCGGCGTCGATGCACTTGTCTGCCGCATAGAGCTAACGTGAACTTAATGCGGCGCTCTTCGCCGCATATAGGTGACGCATGAACTTAATGCGGCGCTCTTCGCCGCATTTAGTTCGTACGCGAACTATATGCGGCACGGACTATATGTGGCACTACACACGTGTGAAAGTTACTATCACGGTTTGATATTATTTAAAATGTGCATTATAGAATGTATAAATGTTGAAATGATCGATGTTTACACTGTCAGGTGCTACAATGTGCATTATAGAATGTATCAATGTTGAAATGATCGATGTTTACAGTGTCAGGTGCTGCCATGTGCATTATAAAATGTATTAATGTTGAAATGATCGATGTTTACACTGTCAGGTGCTACAATGTGCATTATAGAATGTATTAATGTTGAAATGATCGATGTTTACACTGTCAGGTGCTGCCATGTGCATTATAGAATGTATTAATGTTGAAATGATCGATGGTTACACTGTCAGGTGCTGCCATGTGCATTATAAAATGTATTAATGTTGAAATGATCGATGTTTACACTGTCAGGTGCTACAATATGCATTATAGAATGTATTATTGTTGAAATGATCGATGTTTACACTGTCAGGTGCTGCCATGTGCATTATAAAATGTATTAATGTTGAAATGATCGATGTTTACACTGTCAGGTGCTACAATGTGCATTATAGAATGTATTAATGTTGAAATGATCGACGTTTACACTGTCAGGTGCTGCAATGTGCATTATAGAATGTATTAATGTTGAAATGATCGATGTTTACACTGTCAGGTGCTGCAATGTGCATTATACAATGTATTAATGTTGAAATGATCGATGTTTACACTGTCAGGTGCTGCAATGTGTATTATAGAATGTATTAATGTTGAAATGATCGATGTTTACACTGTCAGGTGCTGCAATGTGCATTATAGAATGTATTAATGTTGAAATGATCGATGTTTACAGTGTCAGGTGCTGCCATGTGCATTATAAAATGTATTAATGTTGAAATGATCGATGTTTACAGTGTCAGGTGCTACAATGTGCATTATAGAATGTATTAATGTTGAAATGATCGATGTTTACACTGTCAGGTGCTGCCATGTGCATTATAAAATGTATTAATGTTGAAATGATCGATGTTTACAGTGTCAGGTGCTACAATGTGCATTATAGAATGTATTAATGTTGAAATGATCGATGTTTACAGTGTCAGATGCTGCAATGTGCATTATAGAATGTATTAATGTTGAAATGATCGATGTTTACAGTGTCAGGTGCTGCCATGTGCATTATAAAATGTATTAATGTTGAAATGATCGATGTTTACAGTGTCAGGTGCTACAATGTGCATTATAGAATGTATTAATGTTGAAATGATCGATGTTTACACTGTCAGGTGCTACAATGTGCATTATAAAATGTATTAATGTTGAAATGATCGATGTTTACAGTGTCATGTGCTGCAATGTGCATTATAGAATGTATTAATGTTGAAATGATCGATGTTTACACTGTCAGGTGCTACAATGTGCATTATAGAATGTATTAATGTTGAAATGATCGATGTTTACAGTGTCAGGTGCTGCCATGTGCATTATAAAATGTATTAATGTTGAAATGATCGATGTTTACACTGTCAGGTGCTACAGTGTGCATTATAGAATGTATTAATGTTGAAATGATCGATGTTTACAGTGTCAGGTGCTACAATGTGCATTATAGAATGTATTAATGTTGAAATGATCGATGTTTACAGTGTCAGGTGCTGCCATGTGCATTATAGAATGTATTAATGTTGAAATGATCGATGTTTACACTGTCAGGTGCTGCAATGTGCATTATAGAATGTATTAATGTTGAAATGATCGATGTTTACACTGTCAGGTGCTGCAATGTGCATTATAGAATGTATTAATGTTGAAATTATCGATGGTTGATTTTTACAGTGTATGGTGCTCGAATGAATACGTCAAGCTGTTTTAAACATTTTAACCTTAAAAAACTACTAAAAAATTGAATGCAATCTTAAACATGCACCATAGTTATGGTTTTTGAAAATGTATATAAGTTGAATGTCCGAATCAAAAACATTTATTTAAAGCTAATCATAGAAACTAAAGTGGCTGGTATAGTAATGACATTCGTATTTAAAGTTCTACAGCAGGTCGAGTCATTGTGATCACTATATCAGGTCGAGTCAATTTGATCGCAGTCGTATTTTACATGATCGCAATAAGTAATGATTATTGCTTTGTGATACTCACAATGTTCATGATAACTAGAGTGTAATATCACACTCGTGATGAGGTTTCAGCTTTTAATACACTAAAATGGAACATCATGTTTTGAAAGACTCGGTAAATTCAGGTGTAGAGGGCGTGGTCATTAACAATTTACTGTTTATTATTCATTGGATGTCTTTTAAAACCCAGGAGATAATGTAGACATTAATTTGGCTGAATTCATCTATATTTTCTATAGGAACTACAGGAATGGAGAAAAAAATTATTATAAAGAATAAGTTAAGTGTATTGAAGTGGACGTATTTAAGATTTTCCCACACAACAATATATGACTCCCTCCGACTGAGCTTTGATTTGAGAACCCAGGTTGTTAATTTGACGTTGGGGTGAATTGATATAAATTCGTGAATACTTAATGTGTTACATTGATAGTCAAGAATGAAATGAAAGAATTCAGGTAATCAATGCAATGTTTATATGCAATGTATAGTTAGGATTCCAGCAGACTGGAGCCACCAAAACACAATTTTGACTATCACATCTCAAACATAGCTGATCCAGATGTAATAATTGTTTCATTTTACCAGATAACAACCTTAAAGCTGAACGTTTTGTAGGTGCAAAATGATACCGTGATAATTTAGCATCGGTGAATGTCGCAAGCATGCAAATTGTTTGTTTCACTTATTTCATGTACATTTTACAAAACCTGGTATTACTTGTCATCGCATATGTTGAGATCAACTTGCTGGTAACGGACACGTGTGTAGGTATGAAAGTTCCACCATGTGATAAATACATATACCCCCTCCAAAAGACGAGAATGTTAAAGAACACAGTGAGTATGAGCAGGACTCGTACCGTGACATAACAGAAGAGTATGAGCAGGACTCGTACCGTGACATAACAGAAGAGTATGAGCAGGACTCGTACCGTGACATAACATAAGAGTATGAGCAGGTCTCGTACCGTGACATAACAGAAGAGTAGGAGCAGGTCTCGTACCGTGACATAACATAAGAGTATGAGCAGGTCTCGTACCGTGACATAACAGAAGAGTATGAGCAGGACTCGTACCGTGACATAACATAAGAGTAGGAGCAGGTCTCGTACCGTGACATAACATAAGAGTAGGAGCAGGTCTCGTACCGTGACATAACATAAGAGTATGAGCAGGACTCGTACCGTGACATAACAGAAGAGTATGAGCAGGTCTCGTACCGTGACATAACAGAAGAGTATGAGCAGGTCTCGTACCGTGACATAACAGAAGAGTATGAGCAGGTCTCGTACCGTGACATTACAGAAGAGTATGAGCAGGTGTCGTACCGTGACATAACAGAAGAGTATGAGCAGGTGTCGTACCGTGACATAACAGAAGAGTATGAGCAGGTCTCGTACCGTGACATTACAGAAGAGTATGAGCAGGTGTCGTACCGTGACATAACAGAAGAGTATGAGCAGGTGTCGTACCGTGACATAACAGAAGAGTATGAGCAGGTCTCGTACCGTGACATAACATAAGAGTATGAGCAGGTCTCGTACCGTGACATAACAGAAGAGTATGAGCAGGTGTCGTACCGTGACATAACAGAAGAGTATGAGCAGGTCTCGTACCGTGACATAACAGAAGAGTATCAGCAGGACTCGTACCGTGACATAACAGAAGAGTATGAGCAGGTGTCGTACCGTGACATAACAGAAGAGTATGAGCAGGTGTCGTACCGTGACATAACAGAAGAGTATGAGCAGGTCTCGTACCGTGACATAACAGAAGAGTATCAGCAGGACTCGTACCGTGGCATAACAGAAGAGTATGAGCAGGTGTCGTACCGTGACATAACAGAAGAGTATGAGCAGGTGTCGTACCGTGACATAACAGAAGAGTATGAGCAGGACTCGTACCGTGACATAACAGAAGAGTATGAGCAGGTGTCGTACCGTGACATAACAGAAGAGTATGAGCAGGTCCCGTACCGTGACATAACAGAAGAGTATGAGCAGGTCTCGTACCGTGACATAACAGAAGAGTATGAGCAGGTCTCGTACCGTGACATTACAGAAGAGTATGAGCAGGTGTCGTACCGTGACATAACAGAAGAGTATGAGCAGGTGTCGTACCGTGACATAACAGAAGAGTATGAGCAGGTCTCGTACCGTGACATAACATAAGAGTATGAGCAGGTCTCGTACCGTGACATAACAGAAGAGTATGAGCAGGTGTCGTACCGTGACATAACAGAAGAGTATGAGCAGGTGTCGTACCGTGACATAACAGAAGAGTATGAGCAGGTCTCGTACCGTGACATAACAGAAGAGTATCAGCAGGACTCGTACCGTGGCATAACAGAAGAGTATGAGCAGGTCTCGTACCGTGACATAACAGAAGAGTATGAGCAGGTGTCGTACCGTGACATAACAGAAGAGTATGAGCAGGTGTCGTACCGTGACATAACAGAAGAGTATGAGCAGGTCTCGTACCGTGACATAACAGAAGAGTATCAGCAGGACTCGTACCGTGACATAACAGAAGAGTATGAGCAGGTGTCGTACCGTGACATAACAGAAGAGTATGAGCAGGTCTCGTACCGTGACATAACAGAAGAGTATGAGCAGGTCTCGTACCGTGACATAACAGAAGAGTATGAGCAGGTGTCGTACCGTGACATAACAGAAGAGTATGAGCAGGTGTCGTACCGTGACATAACAGAAGAGTATGAGCAGGTCTCGTACCGTGACATAACATAAGAGTATGAGCAGGTCTCGTACCGTGACATAACAGAAGAGTATGAGCAGGTGTCGTACCGTGACATAACAGAAGAGTATGAGCAGGTGTCGTACCGTGACATAACAGAAGAGTATGAGCAGGTCTCGTACCGTGACATAACATAAGAGTATGAGCAGGTCTCGTACCGTGACATAACAGAAGAGTATGAGCAGGTGTCGTACCGTGACATAACAGAAGAGTATGAGCAGGTGTCGTACCGTGACATAACAGAAGAGTTTGAGCAGGTCTCGTACCGTGACATAACAGAAGAGTATCAGCAGGACTCGTACCGTGGCATAACAGAAGAGTATGAGCAGGTGTCGTACCGTGACATAACAGAAGAGTATGAGCAGGTGTCGTACCGTGACATAACAGAAGAGTATGAGCAGGACTCGTACCGTGACATAACAGAAGAGTATGAGCAGGTGTCGTACCGTGACATAACAGAAGAGTATGAGCAGGTCTCGTACCGTGACATAACAGAAGAGTATCAGCAGGACTCGTACCGTGGCATAACATAAATTCTTTGCGGCTTTTAATTGACGATTGCTTTGTTTTTGTCTACAACATGGAAATACGATACTATATTTAGAGTGAACAAAATTACGCCGTAACTAACTCTGGGTATTGTCCATGAGTTGTATTGTCAACACTTGAGGATAGATTGTAACACTTGTATTGATGTTAGTTTAGATATGTCTGTGTTTTGCAATGGAATAATGTCCCAGGCTAAAGAGCAGCACAATGACATTAGGAGGAGGATTATGGAATATATTATCAGTTACATGATTAGAATCTATGTATTGTTTCAATTCAGGGCGTGTGACAAGAAGATGTATTACATCCCCTGACGATACACGGTACACACAAGCTAAAGCTTCGTCAGCTGAAACAAAGAGTTACAAAGATTGTTCAAAGTTCAAATTACAACACAAAAGTCCTACCTGCTCAGCAAGGCCACACACCCTCAAATATTGCTATTTAAGAGACTGGCTAACAAGATACGTAAGAGTTGCTGTCAGCTGCAATAAGTCAGAGAAACAGCTGTAGGATTCATTTCGTCCCAAAGATCAATAAACGGTACTTCATGGAAGCGTAAAATTAAATCCATTTAAACACAATGCTATCTGGCGTCATCGAACTTAAGTAGACATACATCAGAACGAATACACCTGCTCTGTAATTACTTATGACCAAACGTCACCTGGATCCATACCTGATAGATGTTTGGAAGGGTTGGGCATAGAATAATATACGGTCAAAAGCAATATTATTGTCGTCGGTAATTAGGATAATTTGCGTTAAGGCTGATACCGCGTGTTTGATGTCAGTGCGCCATTTTTAAGCGTTATACCAAATGCAATTTAAGTCATGTCAGGTGAAAATAGAGATTTCATTTTGAATGTATGTTATTTTTGGACACAATAGGACTGCAGGTCCATGATCTGTAAGGTATGTGTCATCACAACAATGTCAACACGAAGCTGTGATACATTCTGTAAAATACGCTGTCTAAAATATACACAATTGTAAAATATCACGTTCATGTCAAAATATCAATTTACAGAAGAAGAGAGTAAAACTTTTGGCTTAATTGAATGGTTTCTTTTTATTCGCTAGTAAAAATCTCCAATAAGATATACTATGAATGCAATCTCTTGGTCTCAATAACGATTGTGTTATGCATGTTGTCTTTACAAATAACATTTGCATGTTCTCTCGATACAGAAATCACTGTCTTTCAATTACAACGATCACCTACTTTCCCTGATATATACAGATACTAAATGTATTTCGTATTGCTCTCTTAAAGAATGTTCTATCACAACAAACAGCTTGGATCTACCCCAATGATATTTTTAAATATTAGACTTTATACAAATTGAAGTCATGTGGATTTACAAACGCTTGATGAAATGAACTAGAGCATTACATGTTGCGCGCGGACTTTGTTGGCCACAGGTACATCGTTTCGTGATACGAAGCCATAAATTATGGTATTTTATACAAATTGGAATATATAAGGCTGTAATATAATGCCTTCTTCTTGTATAAGCATGACAATGCATTACGACTAAACATTTGTTTGGCCTCCACATTTAACTCCAAATTCTATTGTTAAGAGGTAATAAACATCGTTATACTGTGTATTGACCGTCCATGATGAACAATACGTTCCCAATCTGTTACTATCTTATGTGTTGTATAGGGTTACTCAAATTGCGTGAGTACACTCTAATTATGAATGGTTCCGACCTTTTATTTGTCGTTTCTACGACCGATATACGATGAAGTTTCATCTAGCATTCTCGTTGTAATTTGGATCGGAACAATCATTCATATATCATTCGGTTAATATATAACTGGTAAACAATTTAAAATGGTCGATTCATTGAGATAATAATATTAGATATTAAAACGTAGTATCAGTAGTGTTTATACTGTTATCAGTTGATCTATTAATAAGTTGTTCGATATCATTAATGTCGTTCTAAGTTCGCCGATTGTATTGTTTTTTAGGTTTAAATGCAGAGCCAACACATATCGTAAAAACTTGTTTTACATTGATATTCACGCTATAACATATAACATCAATGAAGACACGAAGCAAGGTAAATCGTTTAGTTTCGACCATTAATTATGGGCTGGCTGCGTCGTCTACGTCTGTACCTCATCAATATAAGAAACAAACAAACACATGCGTTCATTTGTTCCATCGTAGGTTTGTAGCCGTCACATCTCATTAGTACATCTCTACCACAGTGTTCTAACACAGTGTTCTAACACAGTGTTCTACCACAATGTTCTACTACAGTGTTCTATCACAATGTTCTACCACAGTGTCCTACCACAATGTTCTACTACAGTGTTCTATCACAATGTTCTACTACAGTGTTCTATCACAATGTTCTAACACAGTGTTCTACCACAATGTTCTACCACAGTGTCCTATCACAATGTTCTACCACAATGTTCTACCACAGTGTTCTATCACAATGTTCTAACACAGTGTTCTACCACAATGTTCTACTACAATGTTCTACCACAGTGTTCTATCACAATGTTCTACCACAATGTTCTACCACAATGTTCTACCACAATGTTCTACTACAATGTTCTACCACAATGTTCTACCACAATGTTCTACCACAATGTTCTACCACAATGTTCTACCACAGTGTTCTATCACAATGTTCTACCACAATGTTCGTAGTGTCATTGATTCGCGACTTGTATCAAGTGTTGAAGATACTCCTTAGATGAGCGTTTGAAGAATAGAGATTACGTGCCGTTCTACAAGTACGTCTGTGATATTAATGTACTCGTCAAGTCCGATACAAACATTTTAGGTATTATTTACATAACACAATAGTCACACGTTTGTATTTTGTTCAATAAACCCTTTAATTTACCCAACCAGGATATCAGTTCTTGCTATCAACGTTCACAACCTAACGATACGGACGGGTCGTCCGAGGTGGACTGGATGAGGTGAGATCAAACATTTTCCTTCAACGAGGTTTGAAGAGAATCAATCAATTGAATGCACATTTACATTGTTACGAAGCAAGTACGGAAAACATGTTATGATGAAATGTTCGACATAAATTAACTACCTAGCGGCCAATTCTACGAAAATGTTTTACGTCTGTATTCAAAGTAGTCCTATCAGTGATTATGACGTAAATGTTTGGAAGTAATAAATAATATGATCGGACAGTTTAACAAAATGATAATTACTATACACGTCATTAATCATTACTTGTTTTATGATGAGGGTTATGTGAGTGCAGTCATTATTACAGTTCGGATCGTGTAAACCGACATTTAGTAACTCTCGGGCGGTGTTAAAGAACAGTTCATTATGACCGGAAAAGCAATAATTGCTAATAAAACCGGAGATTGGGTCATAAGAAAATTCATGAGTATACTGTGCACGAAATTACTACCTTCAGACCTTTTGACACCGAATAGACAGCTTTATTATCCAATTTCTAAGATATATATACGGCATACTTGTTCTCCTCCGCTTTAACCTAGTTGTTGGTTGTCCAATATAACGATTGTTTAGTATGTAATGAAAACAATGATCAAAATCTAGCATCAACAGTCACAATCAAGCTTTTAAATAGATACACACGTACCCCAGTCTACCAAAATGATAATCTTATATTTTTCTAATATGTGTTAATAAGTTAATACTACTAGCAATTATCATTTGGGAATTAATTGTTAGTTATAGTAAATTACATAGGTCAAATGTACCTTTTTATATTATTACATCGTTAAATTAAAAAAATCAATATACGTTTATTTGATATATTTAGCCAAGTGTGTGTTGACGTTTCATTTTACACATTTTAAAATAACAATATGTTTTAGTTCCTCGGATATCACCTTATAATTTAGCATAATAACATGTTCGAAAATCACATGATCTAGTATAATAATGGTTTACTCGATTGTCGAACTTGGGGAATTTGTGAGAAAATAAGCAATTTATATTGGTTCAGAATCGAAGTTATGAAAACGTATAGAAGAAGGACTGTGAACTATATTTTGTCAATTTCCAGCATGTATTTTGTTCATCTAATGACTGTAGCTATTGAAACATCTTTGTAAAATACTGAAATATTTAGTGATGTATATACATGTACATGAACCTACATGTATATTGTTTATGAAACTTATTTATCAAGTTTATTACAAAGCCGCATAACACATATCTGTGTTTATTGTGCTTAATATAGATTTGTGGTATTGAACAAATATCTATATCTAACATATGATTTACATATTCGATAAAACCATACTCGAAACGTCAAGATATCGTTGTTTCACTGATAATACCAATACGGACACTTCAAAATCTGGGTCAAAGGCATGTGTATATTTTTTTCCGATAAATATATCAATTTTGCATTCCATAAATCATTTTTACGATTGTTAAATATTACACTTGACCTGATTTATCAGTATGTTTAAAATTGATCTCTGCAGAGTTACACAGCTTAGATTGTATGCTTTATATTGTAATTTATCTCTGCAGAGTTACACAGCTTAGATTGTATGCTTTATATTGTAATTTATCTCTGCAGAGTTACACAGCTTAGATTGTATGCTTTATATTGTAATTTATCTCTGCAGAGTTACACAGCTTAGATTGTATGCTTTATATTGTAATTTATCTCTGCAGAGTTACACAGCTTAGATTGTATGCTTTATATTGTAATTACATGTACGATACATATCTGTTTTATTGGGTATTTAAGATGAGGACCCTTTACTTTTCTGTTCATTCTAAGATGATTCATCTTAATTGTTTGAGAGTAGGTCTAAAGCTAATTACGTTGTAATTCTGGCTGGAAATCCGTAATTATCACAACAATCGTATTGCCTTAAACAACCGGAAAGTGTCCTGGCACTTCATACACAAAACACCGAAATAGAACGGAATGATAATATTTTTATTTCCGTTATTATGACATTGTTTTCAAACCTATATTGTTATCTCGGATGATTTATTGACGTAATAAAATAAATCCTTGTTCTTTTATTTTTTTATTGAAAGAATGTTAATAATGTCGTAGTTTTTCTATTACAAAACATGAAGCTTAAATTTCTTCTACTATAGTTATTTGACAGGTGTGTTTCTGGCTTAATGTCAACAGACATAAAAACATATTTTCGCTAAATTCAACTTAGTATAAATATAAACTAGTATAGTATTTCCGAGCTTTGATACATGATGAAAATAAATATACGGAACGACTGAATGATACTGCTTAAACGAAAGATGAAAGTTTTTGATCGGGTAATACTGTGAACTGCACAGTGCACATTGGCGCGAAGATCGGGTAATACTGTGAACTGCACAGTGAATATTGGCGCGAAGATCGGGTAATACTGTGAACTGCACAGTGAATATTGGCGCGAAGATCGGGTAATACTGTGAACTGCACAGTGAACATTGGCGCGAAGATCGGGTAATACTCTGAACTGCACAGTGAACATTGGCGCGAAGATCGGGTAATACTGTGAACTGCACAGTGAACATTGGCGCGAAGATCGGGTAATACTCTGAACTGCACAGTGAACATTGGCGCGAAGATCGGGTAATACTCTGAACTGCACAGTGAATATTGGCGCGAAGATCGGGTAATACTGTGAACTGCATAGTGAATATTGGCGCGAAGATCGGGTAATACTCTGAACTGCACAGTGAACATTGGCGCGAAGATCGGGTAATACTCTGAACTGCACAGTGAACATTGGCGCGAAGATCGGGTAATACTCTGAACTGCACAGTGAACATTGGCGCGAAGATCGGGTAATACTCTGAACTGCACAGTGAACATTGGCGCGAAGATCGGGTAATACTCTGAACTGCACAGTGAACATTGGCGCGAAGATCGGGTAATACTGTGAACTGCACAGTGAACAATGGCGCGAAGATCGGGTAATACTCTGAACTGCACAGTGAACATTGGCGCGAAGATCGGGTAATACTCTGAACTGCACAGTGAACAATGGCGCGAAGATCGGGTAATACTGTGAACTGCACAGTGAACATTGGCGCGAAGATCGGGTAATACTGTGAACTGCACAGTGAACATTGGCGCGAAGATCGGGTAATACTCTGAACTGCACAGTGAACAATGGCGCGAAGATCGGGTAATACTGTGAACTGCACAGTGAATATTGGCGCGAAGATCGGGTAATACTCTGAGCTGCACAGTGAATATTGGCGCGAAGATCGGGTAATACTCTGAACTGCACAGTGAATATTGGCGCGAAGATCGGGTAATACTCTGAGCTGCACAGTGAATATTGGCGCGAAGATCGGGTAATACTCTGAACTGCACAGTGAACATTTGCGCGAAGATCGGGTAATACTCTGAGCTGCACAGTGAATATTGGCGCGAAGAAAGAGAAAATGCATTTTTTCCGAATGTTTTTTTCCCTATAAACCCATCAGGGATAAATGAGGAAGTATATAATATCTGATATCTAACCTTTCTAATAGTATCAATGTTTAGGTGCATTTGTATGATTCCAATAATGAATAGCTTTGTACTTTATTAATGAATCGAATAAAACCCGTATTTTGCCAGCATATTTACGGCACAAAACGGAACAGTTGACTCCGTCTTCCTCTTTGACAGATGCATTGTTTTGAACGGCTTATCTCGGGCGGTGCTTGACTGACACTTTGTCAAGATAATTTGGCATCTGGCCGTACGTTGTAAAGTCCTTTTCGTTCAAGTTTTACAAATCTGGGTTACAAACTCTGTCAGAGTTTCAAAGCCATAACATTGGAAATGGGGCCAAATCTGATAATTTATTTAAGTTAAAAAAATACACTTCTTACTTGGCACCATTGCTTAGATTGTTTCTGGCAGTGCGCCCCGAGTCGTTGTAGGTGATGCGTAGTCATTGTGGACGGCATTCTTTTATAAAGTCGTGAATTTATTAAAATAACTAAACGTATAGTTTGTTTATAATTCAAAATCCGGGTACAACTTTAATTGAATGCTTATAATATAGTTCTTACCTTGAACTAAAGAAATCAGCGGCTGCGTAAAAAAGGAAGGCAACAGTTTGTTTACATTATTTAACTTTGTAAATAAAATTTATATTTGAAACTGGATAATCTTCATTGATTTTCCAATATAGAGGCGAACGAGCTTTTCACATTATGTGTAACGATAATTTGCGAAAATAATAATCATAGACATACCGTGTACTACCATTTCATTGCATTGTTTACTGTTTATTTCTCTTAGAAGAACGTAGTAATTATGGGGACATTTGGTGAAGAAATTACTGAAATTTATTAACAAGAATGAACCTTACAGTCATGACTTTTAAATGACCCGGTCATAGCTTACTCCCGCACAACCTTTCAAATGTTGTCAGAGAATAAATACCATTTACCATAAATTGTAATTTTCATTTAATGGACTTTCAATGACTGGACATAGATTGACTCTCGCTGAATATCAATATTTATGCGTTACTGGACAAAGGCTAGCTTGTGGTATCAACTGACCATCTTAATTGATATTGACCAGATCTTGATGTCCATCTTTCACTCTACAGTTTCTAATATCCTGCGAGTCATTGATGAAGAGATTATGATTTTGGTGATGTTTCCACATTATAAACTCGGTGTACTAGCAACAAAAGTCAACCAATGACGCTTTTCTCAAGTATTTGTTGATTAGAGTGTTAATTTGATAAAATATGATGGAAAGGTGCTTTACATACTGTTTATATCTAATCGCGAAACACTTTTAACTATCGACAATCAAAGATTTTTAAACAATCTAAAATCTAACTAGATTTCAGTCAGCCTTTACTTAGTGAAGAGAATAATAAAACGACCATAAAATCATGTATAATGTTCATTCACATCAGCCTTATAATACACAACGCCATAACTTACCAAGACAGAAATACATCGTAAAATATGTTGTTTAAAAATATGTTTTATTACGTGTTTAAGGTACCTTCGACTTATGAATTCGGTCATGGTTAAAGTACACAATAAAATTTGAACAACACGCAACACTATCGGGTTTCCACTTGCGCGCAATTAACCAACATTTTAGATGGAAACAGACAGGTTTACCTATTCTTTTCTAATACATGGTATGTCTGTTGTCTTTATTTGTGTAACACATGTCCAGTCTAATATTTGTTGAATATGTGGTTGTCACGTTGAGCTTCCTCCTGGCATTCCTTGGGTTAAGTCCAGGAAATAAACCTGAGAGATGTTTGTAATGTATATTACTTATATTGCAGTGTAACATAGTCTGATACAATTGAATGTGATTATTAATAGAGTTTGGGGCGTTTTTACTTCGTCCTTGGTTCTAATACTTTTGTTATTCTCGGTAATTCATCTCCTTAAAAATAGTATGCGCCTATGTATACTTCTGATAGATGAATTTAAATAAGTTTACATGATAAACAAATTATTCTATGATACATGTATGTATAAGATTAAATTTCAAATGTTACATGTACAGTATCCATGCACACTTTGGGTGAGGATAGGCTCAACCCCAGTCCATATTATATACCACATTCCAAAAATATTCATTTAAAGACGTGACATAAGTGTTGTCCCCTTGTAGGAAATATTGAATTTATGACGATCATTGTTGATTTGGAATGCGATAAGAATACACACATTCTGTAGGATGTATGACTTGCACGGAATCTATGTGTCATAAATTTTTATTGAAAATAATTGTAGTAACAATCACAAGTAAAATTGAGCCCATTCAGGTGTACTTGACTATTGTCATCCTTATATATGTAGCATGTTGGACAACAAAAGATCAGAATGTATATAATGAGTAAAATATCTCTATAATCAAGGATAATTACATTGTTCAATACAAAGATCATTTATCTACCGGCTTTGTGTTTCTCTCTCTCGACCTTGTTGGAAGAATCTCAATAGAATAATTTATGTCCCATTATTAAACTATTATAAAACAGACAATGTGCAGAACTGATTTGTTAAATTTAGCCATCCCCCATGCAGAGGCGCTTTAAAGTTAATTACAATATATTCAACATTGAAATTTGTTCTTCTAAATGTGTTTTCCGAAGGACTCTGGATATCTTGCATTGCGTATACAGGTGTGTTCACCTAACTTTACAACAATTTGTAGTCCCAATTCAAAAGATAAAAACGAAAAGCAATTTTAGTTGTCAGCTATAGCTGTAATCTCATATTCAAAATTTATATTAACAATAAAAGTTATTCAGTTTTTATAGTAGGTAAGTGGGACAATTTGATATTATCGTAATGCTTGAATATTATAATTTCGGCAAAATTGAATAATAAGTGTTAATGGAAATGGATGTGTGTACTGAATTTGCAATACAATATAAGGAATAGCTCTCGAATACTACATTACAATTACAAAGGTGAATGTGATTATAATTCACGTTTACCCCATTTGCATTACCCAGGACAAAAATGCCTTACGCCTTTTGCATTGACTTTCAGACTTGCACTGTGTTTCTTGTTTGGTTTGTTGTTTGTACTTGTTGTTGCAATTACTGATTACCGTGTACCAGACAATCAATTACATATCTCAGTGCACTGACCAAACACTAACGTAATGTATTTATATAAATGCCGCTTCACCAAACGTCCTCAAAAATCTATTAGGATTGATTGTTGATTGTTTACATACGATCGTAGAGATATGTTGGTAATCTTGTTTTTGTATTGCATATGGTTACTTAAAATCATATTTCCATTCATCGATCAGAATTCGTCCGGAATAATTTTGTGAATATATTTTTGGTGTCAAAGAGTATAATACGACGTAACTTTTCTCACGCACCGTCTGGTTTGTTTCGGTGAACTTCTTACCTAATCATTAAGTATGATGGTGATGCATTAAGAATACAAATCTAATTATCCACTGTTTTGTTTGCTAAATGCCTGTTTTCCCCTCGACATTTTACCACAGACATTTTTATTGTCGATGTACAAACGCCATGCCGTTAGCATGGCGTAATAATACTTAGAAACAATATGCTTTAAATCTATTGTAAACTCTTTTTTAACCACTAATATTATTATGTAGATCATGTACATGTAATTATATGTAAATATTAATATAAGGAAGGCTTAGTGACTTAGGGTTAGAACGCCTGAGTCCTGATCCGTTAGTAACCTAGGAAGCAGTCATCGAGAGTGATTAATATAAGTCGTCGATGTAAAATAAATATATATCAACTAGATATAGATACATGTGTACGTAATGACTTAAGACAATCACATGTACGTGATATACGGTCAAATTAACAATGATACAACATTTACGAACGTTTGTCATCAAATACTCTCCACTGACGATATTTGTGTCAGAAGCCCTTAAAGTAGTTGCGAATCCTTTGTATGTAATCTATTGTGTGTAACAATTCAATGGCAGTGCCAATAAAACAATAAAAAATATTTGTAAACTATAATAGGACGTCTATCCTGGTGACTGCACGCTTAGGGCCACTTAGTGTGTGGTCGAATAATAATGTTATCAATTTAAATTGCATATCAGGCATTAGTAAATCACAAAAACATATTTCCTTTCCGATAAAACGCGATAGGACAAACATGTACTCATTCGTGCAGATTTTAAGTCACTTTTCATAAAATAAAAACATAACAAATTGAAATATGTACATGATGAAATATATGAATAAATTAGCAGCAACTATTAGGTGATGATAATTCAATACGAACTATGCTACTGTATCCTGTCATGCACACTTACAGTAAAGACAAGAAATACTTACGAATAGTAGAATCTTGTAGCAACAACAATTCATTATTTACATGCTAAAATGACATGAAGGATTGTTTTAAAGTTTTTATACCACTACTTTTTAAAAATTCCAATCGTAATGCTGGAATAATGAAAATGTTTTTTTTTCAATAAGGTCAATCTAACGCCAAACAATTTGACGAAATAAAGCGCTGATCACATAATGATATGTTATTACAACCGAAAAAAACATTGGAAGTTGGTCTTATTATATCCATTTAATCTTATGAAACCTTGATCAATATAAGCCTACGTAATTGGGGTTAAAAAGATACTTCATGTATAAGTAAGGTACTTTCTGGACACAATGAAAACTTTGACTACGTATAAGATCAAAGATGTAATAGTATAACTTTGTAGACGTTCTTGTTCGATTCATCGGCCATGCAAAACGTGCGAACTTTAGCGATTTTTGTGTCAAAATAATTAATTTTTATTGAGTTGATCGTTTGATAATAAATCTACAAATTGGTCTGTCTGTCCAGTTCTGCATAAACTGTTCATAAACGTTAACACTGACCCCCGGGGTCACAAATGTCTAGATCAGATAGCATTATTGTCAGTTGCCATAACATTACACTTTTCAAAACGCCAACGCACATATTCTACACGCTTTACGATATATATCAATATATAACTCGCATTAAACCGTGAAGTTGATATTAGGAAAATATTTTGATTGATAACAATGGACGTGTTTTAAGATTTCTTATCACACATAAACACAATATGGTCGTCATTTGTATTTGGTTTAAGATTGTTGCCGAATTTACTATTGTTCCTCTTCCGGTAGAACTCACCATTATTTGCAAACCAAATATGTCCACAATATCTGCATAATATGGTGTGTGAACGTTTGTTATCCTTTAAACTTGTTTAAAACATTCAGTCGTTTTTGCATATTGACTTAACACATTAAAATTAAACGGAAAATACATTACAATTGTAGTCTGCGAAATTTATATTTCAAGTCTGCAAAGTAAATCTCTGTATATTTTATTTCATCGGCTTAAAAGGGAGAGCTTTGCTGTTGGTGAACATCTATGATGTTATCAATTTACTGATTATCATATGAAATACATTACAATATATATCACAATATACCTGTAAATATAGTGAATGATATTAAATAAATTATCCATTGATCTTTCAGGGTAATTGTTCATGGTGCAATGTGAGTGGACGCCGTGTGCTTCTGCGGCCGATTAGCATTCTTCAACTCTCTGAGGCAGAAAGACTTGCGCTACAAAAAATAGTTCTTCAAAAACTCCAGTCTTTGGATTTAGGATGTACAGTGGCTATTCCTAAAGGTAAGGATTCATATATCATAGAAAGTAGTCTTATTTCCATACACAAGACTCACCATACATTATAATAGAGCTAATGTGATAGAGCATGTCATACTTTTTTATCAACAGCAATAATCAGCGACGTGATATTTACGATACTCGTGCCCAGTATACTCCAACCATCCTTTGTATAGTAAGGGGCCTAGCTACATATATGTATACGTGTATACAAATTACTGCGAGTGTGTTCATTTGTTTGCCACTTGAGCAATACGCAACACCATATAACTTTGGCGTATTCGATTCTGATTTAAATTCAAATTCATGAACATCCTTCCAAATTTTGCATACATACAGGAAAAACTATTCGAAGCGTTCCAAAATACCCGAGTGGCGCCTAAATATGCTAATATTACTGAACACTTAACGTCCAATATTGTTTATTCTGCGACGCCAAGGTCATATTAATGGTGACGTATATCTGTCCTACCATAGCAACCGTTTCCGTGGTATATACTTACTGTCAACACTAATACAACTACTACATTCCAATAAATTTGCTAGCAATGTTTGGTGGTTAATCGAACATGTTGAGTGGTAATTTTTAATTGTAACCAAGATAAAATCATATGGTGTTATACACTTTGGCCGATGTAACATTGTCTATAAAAGTTATCTCAAACTGCGAACAAAACGTATACACTAATGATTTACGACGTGAAACCTGAATGCTGTGGTAGATCCATGTTTGTACTCTACATTATATAATAATGTTCTCACCTGGAACTTGGTACACAAATGTTGGATGGTAGAAATCTTCCTGCCATCACTGACTGTATGGTGTGCAAAGGTTAAATGAAGTTACCATGTATTGTCGGTAATGCATATCTTCCTGCCATCACTGACTGTATGGTGTGCAAAGGTTAAATGAAGTTACCATGTATTGTCGGTAATGCATATCTTCCTGCCATCACTGACTGTATGGTGCGCAAAGGTTCAATCAAGTTACCATGTATTGTCGGTAATGCATATCTTCCTGCCATCACTGACTGTATGGTGCGCAAAGGTAAAATGAAGTTACCATGTATTGTCGGTAATGCATATCTTCCTGCCATCACTGACTGTATGGTGCGCAAAGGTTAAATGAAGTTACCATGTATTGTCGGTAATGCATATCTTCCTGCCATCACTGACTGTATGGTGCGCAAAGGTTCAATGAAGTTACCATGTATTGTCGGTAATGCATATCTTCCTGCCATCACTGACTATATGGTGCGCAAAGGTTCAATCAAGTTACCATGTATTGTCGGTAATGCATATCTTCCTGTCATCACTGACTGTATGGTGCGCAAAGGTTCAATGAAGTTATCATGTATTGTCGGTAATGCATATCTTCCTGCCATCACTGACTGTATGGTGCGCAAAGGTTAATGAAGTTACCATGTATTGTCGGTAATGCATATCTTCCTGCCATCACTGACTGTATGGTGCGCAAAGGTTAATGAAGTTACCATGTATTGTCGGTAATGCATATCTTCCTGCCATCACTGACTGTATGGTGCGCAAAGGTTAATGAAGTTACCATGTATTGTCGGTAATGCATATCTTCCTGTCATCACTGACTGTATGGTGCGCAAAGGTTCAATCAAATTACCATGTATTGTCGGTAATGCATATCTTCCTGCCATCACTGACTGTATGGTGCGCAAAGGTTAAATGAAGTTACCATGTATTGTCGGTAATGCATATCTTCCTGCCATCACTGACTGTATGGTGCGCAAAGGTTCAATCAAGTTACCATGTATTGTCGGTAATGCATATATTTTATTTTTTTGTAAACAGTTTACCAGAATAGAATTCATTTGGCATAATTTATAATAATTCAGTGAAAATTTCCATCGGCAACTTCATAAATGAAACTATTACATCGTGAAATGGAGAGACAAAATAACCGAACCTAAAGAACAAACAAGCAAGTCATTTTAACAAAAGTGTGCTAACGTAATGATTGTTTTTTTTCTGGAATAAAAGTTGTTATATCTATGTTGTTATATCTATGTTGTTATATCTATGTTGTTATATCTATGTTGTTATATCTATGTTGTTATATCTATGTTGTTATATCTATATTGTTATATCTTTGTTGAAATATCTGTACGTCTTTTATGCTTGTTCATCCTTTCACAATAATATCACTGTTCAAAAGCCAACAATTATTATTTGAGAGTACTTCTGAGTTTGAAAAAATAAAGTTTGTCTAAAGTAAAATATCGCTTTGATTTGAAAGAAACCCCCACAACGGATATAGTAGATTTGTTGTCTCATAAAAAATACATTTGTGTATTCAAGAGTCGTTGTATTTGCTATATAATGCTCTAAGGCTTTGAAAAAAAAATGGTTGTATTGAAATCCAATATGGTTGATTCACGGAAATCAGATACAATTATTTACAAATACAGTAATAGCTGAAGTTAAGAAAATGTGTGTTTTTAATAAAATTCCCCTTAAGTTATAAACTATTTACGAGCGGTGATTTGTCAACATTAACGCATTCCTGTAACAGCGGATGAAGTCCTTATGCAATTTTGGTGCGACATTTTTTGATTTAAGCCAACTTACTGTCTGTATCATATATCTCACAGAAATAGTGTATAAACTGAGATATACACACAACTTGTATATGTTCAAAATATGTTTGTAGTGATACCCCCTTTCTTCGCTGTAAATCATTAGGTGAAGTTAAATGACTCATCACCAATTATTCCTAGTTTAGATAAATCTATTTCTGCATTCATAGTTCATGTATCATATTCAGTATATCATATATACAACTATATTTCGTTTATTCGCTTTAAGCTCAATGCATTTACGTTGGTTTTAAATGCGATCATTATTTGTTATGATGAATTCTGCATGTCAAAGTTACTTTGTTTTCATTAATTTGGTGAAATGTCAATTTATAGAAACATGTTTCATACGTACATCGAGATCAGATATTTTAGTAAGTTTTTACAAGTATATAGCAGTCTGTATTGATACCGTTGTAACGCGTCTATATTGGTACAGTTGAAAGTACGTCTGCTACAATTAATTACATCAAATGATACATCATTGTGCAGAACATGTTTGACTTATTTATTACAAGAAAATGAGTTAAGACGTTCCCAGCGATTACGACAGCACACGTTGTTCCACATCACCGCGGTTGC
The DNA here is from genome assembly GCA_032209605.1 of Mactromeris polynyma. Classification (NCBI taxonomy): domain Eukaryota; kingdom Metazoa; phylum Mollusca; class Bivalvia; order Venerida; family Mactridae; genus Mactromeris; species Mactromeris polynyma. The sequence continues at coordinate 158,633 of JASFXZ010000106.1, read as the reverse complement.
ATACAGTGGTCGAAATATTGCTTAGACTTTATTAATGAACGCTAGATTAATACGTTAATTACATGTATGCAATTTTACTGGCTCTCTGGTCATTAAGCCTACCCACCGCTCAGGCATAAACTCATCCAATATTTATGTTATGAGGAATGTTCACTTAATGAATCATTAACATACTTTCTTATGTCAACATGCATTCCTGCGAATGTATGACCTTTATAATGACGTTCATTCGTATATTGACCGAAAGTCTTCTCCTTCGTTGAGTATATATTATCTTTCTGGATGTTCAGTAATAACCAGCATGTTCGCATCACGTATGCTCAATACTCAAATAATTGATTGATAACCACTAGATTTATTGCAATATTTTGAAATGTCAAACTGGATTACTATTAGCTAATTTGCACGATAAGTAAATATGTGTTACATCGTTCCGAGGGATCGGTTGTTTGTGTAGACTGCGAGCTTATTGTCTGTTAGTTGTCTGTTAGTTGTCTTTTAGTTGTCTGTTAGTTGTATTTAAGTTGTCTTTTAGTTGTCTGTTAGTTGTATTTAAGTTGTCTGTTTGATCTCCTTTAGTTGTCTGTTAGTTGTCTGTTAGTTATCTTATAGTTGTCTGTTAGTTGTCTTTTAGTGGTATGTTAGTTCTCTTATAGTTGTCTGTTAGTTGTCTTTTAGTTGTATGTTAGTTGCCTTTTAGTTGTCTGTTAGTTCTCTTGTAGTAGGCTGTTAGTTGTCTTTTAGTTGTATGTTAGTTGTCTTTTAGTTGTCTGTTAGTTCTCTTACAATTGTCTGTTAGTTGTCTTTTAGTTGTCTGTTAGTTATCTTATAGATGTATGTTAGTTGTCTTTTAGTTGTCTGTTAGTTCTCTTTTAGTAGGCTGTTAGTTGTCTGTTCGTTTTCTTTTAGTTGTCTGTTAGTTCTCTTATAGTTGTCTGTTAGTTGTCTTTTAGTTGTCTGTTAGTTCTCTTATAGTTGTCTGTTAGTTCGCTTATAGTTGTCTGTTAGTTGTCTGTTAGGTCTCTTTTAGTAGGTTGTTAGTTGTCTGTTCGTTTTCTTTTAGTTGTCTGTTAGTTATCTTATATATGTCTGTTAGTTGTCTGCTAGTTGTCATTTAGTAGGCAGTTAGTTGTCTGTTCGTTTTCTTTTAGTTGTCTGTTAATTGTTGTTTGCGGTCTGTAAGTTGTCTGTTAGCTGTATGTTAGCTGTCTGTTAGTTGTCTGTTAGTTGTATGTTAGTTGTATGTAAGCTGTGTTTTTGTTGTTTTAGGTGTATGTATGTTGTCTGTTAGTTGTCTGTATGTTGCATGTTAGTTTTATGTTAGTTGTCTTTTAGTTGTCTGTATGTTGTATGTTAGCTGTATGTTAGTTGTATGTTAGTTGTCTGTTAGTTGTATGTTAGCTTATGTTAGCTGTATGCTAGCTGTCTGTTAGCTGCCTGTTAGTTCTATGTGTGTTGTCTGTTCGTTTTCTTTTAGTTGTCTGTTAGTTGTTGTTAGCGGTCTTTAAGTTGTTTGTAAGCTGTATGTTAGCTGTATGTTAGCTGTCTGTTAGTTGTCTGTTAGTTGTCTGTTAGTTGTATGTTAGCTGTCTGTTAGCTGTATGTCTGTTAGTTCTCTGTGGGTTGTCTGTGTGTTGTCTGTTTGTTGTCTGTTTGTTGTCTGTTTGTTGTATGTTAGTTGTATGTTAGTTGTATGTAAGCTGTATGTAAGCTGTGTGTATGTTGTTTTAGGTGTATGTATGTTGTCTGTTCGTTGTCTGTATGTTGCCTGTTAGTTTTATGTTAGTTGTCTTTTAGTTGTATGTATGATGTCTGTTAGTTGTATGTTAGTTGTCTTTGAGTTGTATGTTAGTTGTTTGTATGTTGTTTTAGTTGTCTGTATGTTTTCTGTTAGTTGTCTGTATGTTGTCTGTTAGTTGTATATATGTTGTCTGTTAGTTGTCTGTATGTTGTCTGTTAGTTGTCTGTATGTTGCCTGTTAGTTATCTGTTAATTGTATGTATGCTGCCTGTTGGTTGTCTGTAAGTTGTCTGTATGTTGTCTGTTAGTTGTCTGTATGTTGTCTGTTAGTTGTCAGTTAGCTCTCTTTTAGTTGTATGTATGTTGTCTGTTAATTGTATGTTAGTTGTTATGAACGGAAATGAAGCTTCCTTTTAATGCTGGAGAAAATTTCATTGTTGCATTGAATATCAAATTGTTATACATGCTAGAGAAATGGAAAGGCAAATGGTTGCACCATCCGAACCAATGATCGTCAGCATTTTTATTATCAGGCTAAAACAGATCTGCTGGCGAGTTACCTTTTGCACATCTTGTAATCATAGAATATTGTGGTGTGCAATTAACCCTACGTAGGTAATAACAACTACGTCTTCCAACTTCTGCTAGACAGACAATAAATGTTAATTATGACACGGCAAAAACTGCGAGCAGGCAGGAAAACGCTCTTGTGTTAAGGTACAGAATAATAAGCCGTGTGATTATTTTTAGTAAATATGTTCTATATTTAGTAACATAGCGCTAAATTCCGCTCACCCCAATAAAGCTGCATAATATATACACACAATGGTAATTTCATAATCATTCAGAAAGATAGTACAAATGCAACAATTGGACTACTTTGGAGCATACATTTTCCCAGACCTTTTTACGACCATAAGTGTCAAATATCGCCTACGTAGAGTTGTTTATAATAATCGAATTATCTGAAATGCGGTACAGTTCTCCGCATAACCTGCCTCAATATTGTGCTGTCAAGATATATTTTGGTCTCGAAAATGTGTCCAGTTGAGGAGAAGATAGATATTTCATTATGATTTAAGTACATGTTCAGTATCAGTGCATGTATTCCGAAGAATATATTCTTTGATCTGTAATGAAAATATATGCAGTTTATTGTTGTAATTCTTCCTTTTAAAGAACAGTTACTGTCGAGTTACTAAGATAATAATAGCTCTATCTTGATAAATATGGTCGGCGCAATTTGAAGGTTACGGTTAACATGCCGAGATTTTGGTCACTCCAGATCCAAAATGGATTTCGGTAAATTCACCGAAATTCAGTGGATATCGGTAAGGTAACGTACTCTTTATCGAAAGGTTAACCAATCCGCGTCAAGGTCACAAACGTTGTTCGGTTGTAGAGATATTGCCTTGGAGGTTAACGTAACATTTAATTGGTTTACACAACACTGATATGCAAATAGCAAAAACATGTTAGTACGGTGCCGAAAAATGAAATAATTCATACAATGATTTCTATATTTAATGTACAGTTACCAGTTTGCGCGAAATGCACACCGAATAGATACGGCAGCAATAAATTTGATGTTAAAATTACGCACAGGTATTTCCCTAGATGTTATAATTATAACCTGTTAAAACTGCAGTAACTCTGAAATCAAAAACGTAGGGACACACTGAAATCAAAAACGTAGGGACACACTGAAATCAAAAACGTAGGGACACACTGAAATCAAAAACGTAGGGACACACTGAAATCAAAAACGTAGGGACACACTGAACTCAAAAACGTAGGGACACACTGATCTCAAAAACGTAGGGACACACTGAAATCAAAAACGTAGGGACACACTGAAATCAAAACGTAGGGACACACTGAAATCAAAAACGTAGGGACACACTGAAATCAAAACGTAGGGACACACTGAAATCAAAACGTACCCTCCTATTAACCCCGTGGCGATGCACGGGTCATTAAGTCGACACCCACCTTCGGTATGATAATGACACTGACCGATACAGAACACTCATGCGTTATATGACACTGGACATTAAACGTCGTATGTTACCATAGTAACGCTACACCGTAAATGTAGATTTTGAACCGCGTGACTCATTTTATTTTATTTAAGTTAGACATGAAATACATCACTTAGGCTAAATAAATGAAAGTCCAATGTTTTGCCTTTAACTCGACGATAAATTTTAATTTGCGCGTGCGTATTTCAAACAATTCTGGTTTAACGACTATACGGCTCTGGTAAGACTTGAATACAAGGCTCACTTATCACAGCTAATGCATTTAAATCAACTCAACAAGCAAAAATAATTAAAGTGGAATTGCAAAATTTTGAAATATATTCTTGAACCATCATACTAAATTATATAACATATATAAGCGCAATGATGAATATGTACACGTTCAACAAAATTTATCATGCAAAATTTCACTTTACAAGAAATCCACATACTTTTAAATGTTCGTGTGCACAAACTTCAAGTTTGGTTTGTTTAATTAGCTTGTTAATAAGTATTGCCGTCTCCGTGTGTTTATTCAACAAGTCAACGATCAGTATAATGGTTATTGATGTCTATTTTCGTTGACACGAATTAACGATCAAATGAATATTAAATATTTCATTCATTTTAGGTATTCCCACACGTCTTAAGATCGATCATTTTATACATGAATAATTCACTAGGTGCGGAGATATACTCCATACTTGAACAAAATATAAAAACAAAAACACTGTATTTATGTCAATTAATGACAAATTCTTTATCAATATTATGATTTCGATCAAATTGAAGTCATTCAGTGGGAAATCTTATTGTCCCCGGGGTGAAGTTCACATTCCGTACAGTGAAAATAAAATGATAAAATAACCAATCCTTTACGGAAAATTATTGACAAATACGTGAACATGAATTATGATAAAAGTAATAATTAATGAAGGTATAACGATTAAACATTGTCAGCATTCCATCGTGTTTATTTAAGCATGTCTGTGTGTTAGTTCTCTGATCACAGGAATACAAGAATACATAAAATAGCACGAATGGTTACTGACTTACACTGATGTGATAGCTTGTCAAATCCATGACTAACCCTGGTGTGTAAGCTTGTCAAATACATGACTTACCCTGGTGTGTTAGCTTGTCAAAATCTTGACTTACCCTGATGTGTTAGCTTGTCAAATCCATGACTTACCCTAGTGTGTGCGCTTATCAAATCCATGACTTAGCCTGATGTGGTAGCTTGTCAAATCCATGACTTACCCTAGTGTGTGCGCTTATCAAATCCATGACTTAGCCTGATGTGGTAACTTGTCAAATCCATGACTTACCCTAGTGTGTGCGCTTATCAAATCCATGACTTAGCCTGATGTGGTAGCTTGTCAAATCCATGACTTACCCTAGTGTGTGCGCTTATCAAATCCATGACTTAGCCTGATGTGGTAGCTTGTCAAATACATGACTTACCCTGGTATGTTAGCTGGTCAAATACATGACTTACCCTGGTGTGTTAGCTTATCAAATCCATGACTTACCCTGATGTGTTAGCTTGTCAAATCCATGACTTACCCTGGTATGTTAACTGGTCAAATACATGACTTACCCTGGTGTGTTAGCTTATCAAATCCATGACTTACCCTGATGTGTTAGCTTGTCAAGTCCATGACTTACCCTGGTGTGTTAGCTTGTCAAATCCATGACTTACCCTGATGTGTTAGCTTATCAAATCCATGACTTACCCTGATGTATTAGCTTGTCAAATACATGACTTAGCCTGATGTGTTAGCTTGTCAAATCCATGACTTAGCCTGATGTGTTAGCTTGTCAAATCCATGACTTACCCTGATGTGGTAGCTTGTCAAATCCATGACTTACCCTGATGTGGTAGCTTGATAAATCACTGACACCATCTTCCCGCAAGATAAAGGGTTCAATTTGAGAAAAACGTTTGCCTTGTTTTAGTGCTGACTTCCATGTTTAGATGGACATAATTGAACGACGAATTCTCCTTTGATATTAACGTGAGAATGTTGTACATCTTATAATAATGAAGATCTCTGCGAGTCCTTGGTGCTGGTGTGCATTAGCCATCTAGGACTGGATAGCAATCACTGTTCAGATATGTGGCTATTTCAATGGCTGCTAGACTATAGATTGTATTTCTGTTATACGATATCATGTTGACATACCAGTCAGCTACGTAGTCAGTTGTATTACTCACCTAAGCTAAAGCCTGTTTTTCACGAACGTCGATATAGCTCATACCAAAGTTATTTTACTCTCGTAAACTTTATTTTATAAAAGCACAATGTTTAGATAGAGCTGATAGCATCCATATATTCCAGCTATGACTGGTAACCGCACGCGTCTTAGTCTTATATCAGTGAATTCATTGTTTTCTCAACAGTATCAGGTCAGGTGTTAGTAAATAAATCAAATAACTTTGTTCATCTCGTCAGTAGGTCAGAAATAAATTATCTATAAAACATACATCAAACATACAAACAAACATTCGCAACAGTCTATGTAAATGTGCACATCTATGTCGTTTCATTCACCTACGACCATTAAATTTGGTTTATTCATGTAATTTTGTAGACGACAACGATATTACAACCCGAGTCCGCAAGCACTTATGTATACGCTGTTACGGGTGTGAAAACTCAGAAGTTACGCTGATCTTTAGGCTTAAAAAAAGTTTACTGCACAAACAACTGCGACCGTTAACAATTCACGCAACATTCTTATATCAAATCGACAATAAAACCAGTAAAAATGACAATTATGCAGAAAAAAACTGGAATGGGCGTTGCTGCATTTTAACACATAGAGTGACATTGATTCCTTCATTATAACGTTAAGTATATATTTTGTGGTGATTCTGACATACACTTGTTGTCTATTCTGTCGTTGTTGTTGACATTGAATAGAGAAAAGGTCGTCACAGTACAGAGGTCATGATATACTATAGTAGCTGAAGACGCATCATATTAGTTTAATGATCATTTCATGTGACAACATTCAATGTATAAAATGATGTGTTTTCTTCATTGATATTAGGGCAAAAAGATCGCGGTGTATTGTTGAAGCATGCTAATATAAGCCATGATATATCTTATCTTAATGTGTTTTAACAAATGTGTTTTAGTAATAACATTCTATTTCATAACGTTATAGAAAGCCTAAATACTGAATAGGCGTTTTATAAAACGTTTTAATGAAATAGTCTTACACAGTGTGAGATTTGTTTAAGATTAAGAAAAAGTGCAATTTAGTATAATGTGGTTTTCATGTGTTTCAAATTTGCGCACGAAAATCGTTACCGTCGCGTCGTCGTCATAAACCCTAGACTTTTTACAATGTCCATTCACTCGGGTCATTAAGCAACCTGTGAGATGAGGGAAGGCAGGAGATGAGCGATAAACTTATATGATTTGTTATGATATAAATCAACGATAACTCAAGCAGAAATATTCCCATTATCCACCAGCTTTCTCACGTCCTTATTAATAATTTTATGTGAGCAAGCTTCAGTAAATATACATTGGTACTTACTGAGTATTATAGGTCTAACCACGATGTGAATATACATCTAATAATTGTTAGTATCTGCCTTCTTGACATTAAATTATATAAGAAATGTTCAATTAGGAATGTTTGAATTTTTAGTATTAATGTTAGAGTCAAGGGTTTGATTCCCCATGGTGTGTATGATGTACGATTACTGTATAAACGTGTTTTCGTAGTGCTTTTTCAAGCACCTTATGACATCTTATAAAAACGATTGTCTCTAATGGTTTGCAATATATGATTTTATGAGTTTACCGATTATTTGACACATTTATAGCATTATTTTGTACTTCTACGTTCTTAAAACAGGGAAATGTTTAGCGGAAATGAAACGTAATTTATTGAGTGACCAATTTTGTTGAGAAAGTAGTGCACACAAAATGGTTTTCTTAGAAACCTGAGAGAATTCCAACTGATATTTTTATAGGATATAGATTCGTCGTATTGAATGACCATAAACGATGATTATTTTACGATGGATAAACAGATGTATATCATTATATAGATGCCTGAAATATTGCACCAAGTGTCAGACCTTCATTAAAAGGACCAATCACAAACATATTCAACACGATGTACTCAACGTGTACACATTTATTGCATAAACTGGCATATCAACAGTTTGTTCGTTTCATTTTCTCAGAATTGACATTTAATTAGTACAATATCCGGCTTCGTACCGCTTCTAATGGTTTTCCTTCCATACATACAAATACATATATACTGACACCAAAAAGAAACTGTGCACTGACTTAGAAATAAAGTTTGTAACCATTTAGATAAAACATATTGGCAAATTTGGTAGCAAAAATGTGACAGCTTTTATTGGCTACATGATGCATTATCCTTAAATTAAATTTAGCTATTTCTCGGTATAATGATAACGCTTGAATGACGTAGGGGTGAAAAGTAAAAGTTGCACCACGTCATCAACAATATCAATGATCTGACTGCTGCCTTAATTCTCGAGTGAAATGCCATCCCCGCCGACGTGGTTAGACGTTACGTCAGGTCAATGCGGTCAAGAATACTTGCGTTGATTCGTAGGAGAGGAGGACATAACAGGTACTGATATCAGAGGGCAAACACACATTTAGAATAAAAAGAAAAGTATGCAACTTTTACTTTTCACCCCTACGTCATTCAAGCGTTATCATTATATCGAGAATGACCTAAATTTAATTTAACTAGATTATTACGGTGTCATTTGTCTAACAATGTATCATAATATTTACTGTATCGTGTGACTCGCTCTAAATTTAGAAGGACTGTGGTCAAATACAGCTTTTCGTAATGAAATACGGATTGTGGTAACTGATTGAACATCTTGTCTCTACTTGGACATGAGATTTTGTCGTATAATTTAAAGGCTTTGAATAAAAATACAAAGATACATCATCGTGAAAAGCTTTTAGATTTGTACATGTTGCTAATGAATATTATTCAGTAAGTCGGTGAGAGTAAATGCTAATTAGGTCGTTCTATTAATTCTCAGGAAGATAAAAAGAAAACCCGCATTCCGTAACACAATCATTTGCCAAGATTTAATTTTCCATTGATTGAAAAACTGTTTAAACAACGGCCAAATCCTCAAAGAGTTGTTGTTGTGATTGTATAACGATACTTATGATATAATGAAAACTAACTGCAAGTTTAATGAAGCCTAACACCAGAGAAAAACGAATGCAATGAGATTATCGGACTTACAGAAATGACATAATGTCATTTTATATGGTCGCTGTTCTGTGTTAATACTTTAAGACAATTTAAGCAGCGGAAAGACTAAAATGTCAATGTATGGTCGTTTTTTCACACGTAGTTATTAAGTTATTTGTTTATTGAAAGAAGGATAGGTGGGAATGTGCTTATGGTGCGGTTAACGAACGATACAAAACACACGCAATGAACAAGGTTCACAGCTTATTAAGAATGTTATTAGATATTAAACATTTTATTGTTTAAATACATGTAATCGATCCAGATATGCATCCTCTGGGTTAATTCATTTCTTTTGGTGTGTTTTGGATAGAACGTATCCATGTTGAATTTGTTTGCCCTTATGTCGTTGATTACTGTAAACACTATAACTTCGTAGTACCCTATGACATCAAATATCTAGAAAATATGAAAAAGCTTGAGACAATTTATTATCGAAACCACGCACATCTCCCTAAAACTCCCTATACCTTGTAGACACAAATATGGAACGCGTAGCTATCACAGAACATCAGTGACCCTTTTTTTTCTGTATTTGCAGAGCATGGGCTCTCACGGAGAAAGAAGCATCTATTATCAATTAAGCGAAGTAAATCAGCCAATCTTAGTGGATTCATTCATAGTCTGGCAGACAGAGAGAAAGAAAAAGGTAATTTGTCATTATATTACAATCTATCATACAAATATAATTTAATATACTATATGTACTTAATTTTACTTGATCTATTGTGATTTGCCTTATGACGTTTAACTTAAATTTCTTGTTACTGCGTTTATTGTTTCATTTTGAGTTGATTCACTCACATTTTAACTATACTATACTATACTATACTATACTATACTATACTATACTATACGTGTATAGCTACAACCTGCACATACATGTAGTACTATACTATACTATACGTTTATTGGTACAATCTGCACATGCAGTGCCTTTAACCATTAACAAAATAAACATAATATGAGATGGTCAAGACAGTAAATATACATGTTACAAATACAATATCAAACATGTAATATAAGCAAACACAGAACAGAACAAAGATATTTGTGTATAAGAATGAATATTAAATGTAAGCAGCAATGGAATAACATTTTAGTGTCTTAATGTTACACAATAATACATATATTAACTATCGCTTTCTAGATCACCAGCCATCTGGACTCGTATTCGGAATACCTCTGAAAAAATGCATTGCAAACGACATTGAAATGCAACGAAAAAGGAACTCCGGACCTTTACAAGAAAGGAAAGATAGTGACGTCATATTGACCCGACAAGCGCCCCGAAAATCCAGTAGTTCTTCCCAGGGGTCGATAGAAAACTGTACGCAAAATGGAACCTCTTTTTCAGAAAGTCAAAAGGTAATTATTGTTTGAATAGAATCTACCCTTTATAAATTATTCGATCCGTTTGTGGCACAGTTACTGCCATGACACTGCTAGAGTATGTTCCCTGGTATACTGATATACTACAGTAAAGTCACTGGTACCGTCACAGACTGTATTGACTTCATGCCTTGTCGGTTAAGCATTTGTGTCATGCTGAACACAATTGTTACTTCAATAAAAAGAGCAATGAAAATTTAATGAGTAAAATAGTTGTTACATTCCTAAGTTCCCACCTGATATACACTGCAAATGGTCATTATAAGATCAGATGTCTTCATAAATAAACAATTATTGTTGAAATTAGAATAAGCTGGTTGAGGAAATTAGTATTAACTATCAGCGCTATTTAGCTGCTAGAACAAATACTGCTGAATGGAGAAGGGGTTTTAACTTCCTCGATATGAGTTTAGTAGAGTGATCAATATAATCAGCCCGTAGTATAAATTATCTAACACGTGCAATATATGAATTTCATGCATATAGCCGATTTAGTTTACGAATATAATAATAAAACATCGACTGAGCGTATGTTTTAGACAATAAGCCTTGTTACTGTTCACAATCAACTCAACAAACCTAATGAGGTTTAAATGTTGCAGTCTGCCTACATTTTTTATCATAATTTCATCGAAAGAGAACTAAGCATTATTAAACAAGACAACAACAGTAACAGAAACATCAACAGCAGCAACAATAGCGTTACCAATACTATCATATAATTATACAACTCTTGTTGGAACAAGAACTTCCTGCAGGATATTGATTCGATAATTTAATACATAATACTTTAACCAAACATATTTAATTATTACATTTTTCAGAGAAATGCCAGTAGTGATTCGTTGTCGGAATGTGAGAGCAGTAGAAACACGAACTCTAGTCTTATAGATGCACTAAGTCTATCCACCAATAGAAATGACAGTGTGTGTCAGCATTATCTCCCTCTATACGCTACGGGGCCGCCACAAGTGCCGCACATTGTTAAAGTTTGCTTTAAACATATTGAGACTTATGGTGAGTGCATGTCATGTCATATAGTTTTACAAGACTGAGATTGTAACAAAAGATGCGATTCATGGGGACATGGATAGTTGAAGTTATAAGTGGATGTCATCAACAGGCACCCATACTGTGCTTAAGGAATGATCAAAAGTTATACCATTAATAATCTCACTATTTCATAACACATACTAAATAACATCGGAAACATGTCAGCTGTAGAAGACCATGTTAGTACCGGTTGGTTACCCAGAAACACTGGTTAACATCGGAAACATGTCAGCTGTAGAAGACCATGTTAGTACCGGTTGGTTACCCAGAAACACTGGTTAACATCGGAAACATGTCAGCTGTAGAAGACCATGTTAGTACCGGTTGGTTACCCAGAAACACTGGTCATGTCAACTCCTAACAAAACCATCACAATTGAACGGCTTTATTACGATGGTATGGACCAGTTATGTGTATTGCGTTCTGAATAAGTATTATAAGACTAAATTTGTGTCCGGTCTTTTTATTTGTACATACTCTATTCTAGAAACTAAATGTATATCATTTTAGACAAGCATGAAAGTAGAATTTATACGATATGAAAAGCAATGTACCTCATTTTCTATACATTTATTGCACTTTAATATTTGAAAATGTGTGTAATAACATTAAAATACATTTAATGACTTTTACATACATTTGCAAGTTATTTTGATTAATTGTACACATATGACTTAATGAACTAAACCAGGGAAAATTTACTTGGCGTAATCTGCAATCTGGGCGTTCGAAAATATGAAACAGTTACATAAACATAAACTGGCATGTATTTATAAGCGGATATTTGATGCTTAGCCTACTGACATTACTTCTGAGATACGATGTTAATGTATTGTTCAAATTTTGAATAGGCTATATTCATAACTTTTAATACGTACTCAATTTCTCTCGCCAGGTTTACGGGTACTTGGTATATTCCGTGTTGGTTCATCAAAGAAACGAACGAAACAATTGCGGGACGAATTTGACTCTGGCCGTGACGTAAAACTTAACGAAGCACATAATCCGCACGAAGTCGGTTCTGTACTAAAAGAATACTTTAGGGACCTTCCCGAGCCCCTTCTTACCAGAGATCTATACTCGCCATTACTTGCAGCTCGAGGTGAGTATTGCACTCAGGTTAACAACATATTGAATCAGAGCCTTACACATATTTTTTTCTGAAATTTATTATCCGAAGTTTTTTGTTATTAAGAGGACAGATGTATACTGTCAATGTTCAATAATTGCTTATTAATCGATACAACAACATTTTAAACAACATGAAAAGTCCATGACTTTATCGACAACATGTGACTAGTCAGCCATTAATGTATTGAATTATAAAGTTTATTTTATGTATGATATCAATTAACACACGAATCACTGATGATTGTTTGTATTTTTAAATATACAGCCTTAGGAGAATAACCGATACTTGTGACTGTACATGTATTAATGTATAAACATATTGTATCTGTTATTTCACTATTTCTTATTAATTCCAAGCGGTGTTGAGGTATGATATATTTTTGTGAAGGTTATAATTTAACTACATCCGTTTGCCTGCAATCGGAGAACAATGTTATAAATGTGGTAAGGAATGAGTCACAAACGATGCGAATTATTTTGTAGACTACAAACACCAAGGAATATCAATAATAAAGAGCATTGGTTACGTCTGCGAAATTTGTTGTGCAATTTGTCTACCGATTAAAAACATAACATCGATTATGAATAAAAATACATGTATTTAACAACCGGCCGTTCACAGCGTATGTGATTGGATTCGTAATTGTTTTAGGCAATTCCTATTAAATTTCCTTTCATGAGCGAGAACTTCTCCCGATTTCAGGTCTGTATGAGATAGAACAACAAATTGATGTTACACGGATGTTGATTTCTCTACTTCCGGTTGCCAACCGCGACACCTTGTGGTCATTACTTCAGTTCTTGTACAAGGTCGCTGAACATTCCATTGATGTAATGGATGAAAATGGCCAGTTGGTAAGTAGTCTCTAGATCAATTGATAATTGCAAGGGACAATGGATCAGCGGTAGAAAATACAATTGTATAGATGGTTCATTGCTTTCTTATATGATTACCACAAACGAATGTGATGGCATTTGAATTTGATTATGTTTTAGTGTATCTTTGATTTGTACTGATATTCAGAAATCTGTTTAAGTTTGTGCATTGGTGGAAAGTAAGCATATATTTTCTGTGAATTATACTTCAAAAGTCTCCCATATTTGCTTCGAAAACTCAATGAATATAAAAAATAACAAACACATGTTAAGCATAATCAAACTTTTTGCCGTAGTATTTAATATCATTACAACATTAAAATATCAAAATGTGTATTGTTAGGCATATTTAACGTAAAGGATACGTAATTGTAAACCCAGTGTTTCCTCTAGTTTCCATTTATAGCTGGATTTTTATTGTTTAATATACATAATAAATAGTAAACGATTTTAAGTAACACAAAATTTACAATTGCCAAAGAACGACAAAAAAGAACATTGGGCCTCTTTCAATAGAGATATCACTTGACCTACGTATACAGTATACTGAAATACGAGCATATTTTACATAAACTCTTGTGTTACATCTTTCTTTTATACCAATTTTAAATTATGCAATGTAATGCAGGTTCTATTTACGAATATTGACATAATAAATTACAATATCTTATCGCATTGTCGCACTGAGATCAATCGACATACACAACGTTATGTGTGTTTCAAGTTTTCAATGTCAAGACAGTGCGCAGTCCCATTTATTCGTTGGGACCCGTTTGTTCTATATTACCACAAACTCTGGGTAATATCTGTTTGAAAACATTTTGCTTAGCAATTTTAGTTGGAATGTCCGATTTATACACGAAACTAATTTGATTATTGCGTTACAATTGAACAGTTGCATGAACCATGTTCTCCTAAATACACAAACTCTGCGCCGACCTTGGTAGATTATTTTTGGATGTCATCCAGGATTAAACAAAGTCGTTTTTAGCTTATACAGGATTTGAAGGAATGATTTATTATTACACTTGAAACCAAGTCGAAATCTCACTATGCAATTATCTCCAAACCATGTTAAAGTATGCAATATTTACACGTGACACCGTGACACAGGAATACCGTTTCCGCATTAAATCAAACTTGATAAATTCACCGAAAACAGTGCAGGATATGATCCTGCGATATTTAAAACCCTTTCGACGTCTCATCATTGTGTCATTAAACTTAATGTATTTTGATATTCATAACATAAGTCTGTATGTTAATTATAATGTTAAAAGAATATAATGTTACCGGCATCGCTTGGAGAAATGTGAATTCGTTAAATGAGGATGTATGTTCTTTTATGTCCTTGAGTAATGTCAGAACTAGTAGGTATCATACAGTAGGTGTCATACAGTAGGTATCATACAGTAGGTGTCATACAGTAGGTATTATACAGTAGGTATATAAAGTAGGTATCATACAGTAGGTATCGTACAGTAGGTATATAAAGTAGGTATCATACAGTAGGTATCATACAGTAGGTATCATACAGTAGGTATCATACAGTAGGTATCATACAGTAGGTATCATACAGTAAGTATCATACAGTAGGTATCATACAGTAAGTATCATACAGTAGGTATATACAGTAGGTGTCATACAGTAGGTATCATACAGTAGGTATATAAAGTAGGTATCATACAGTAGGTATCATACAGTAGGTATCATACAGTAAGTATCATACAGTAGGTATATACAGTAGGTATCATACAGTAGGTATCATACAGTAGGTATCATACAGTAAGTATCATACAGTAGGTATCTACAGTAGGTATCATACAGTAGGTATCATACAGTAGGTATCATACAGTAGGTATCATACAGTAGGTATCATACAGTAGGTATCGTACAGTAGGTATCTACAGTAGGTATCATACAGTAGGTATCATACAGTAGGTATCATACAGTAGGTATATACAGTAGGTGTCATACAGTAGGTATCATACAGTAGGTATCATACATTAGGTATTATACAGTAGGTATCGTACAGTAGGTATCTACAGTAGGTATCATACAGTAGGTATCATACTGTAGGTATCATACAGTAGGTATATACAGTAGGTATATACAGTA
This sequence comes from Mactromeris polynyma, assembly GCA_032209605.1. Taxonomy (NCBI): domain Eukaryota; kingdom Metazoa; phylum Mollusca; class Bivalvia; order Venerida; family Mactridae; genus Mactromeris; species Mactromeris polynyma. The sequence goes on along the minus strand of JASFXZ010000106.1, from coordinate 143,019 downwards.
GGTATCATACAGTAGGTATCTACAGTAGGTATCTACTAGCCCTGGTAATGTCAATGCCTGATACACCCGGTTATAGATTGATTGTACCAGAGTTAGGCATTCGAGTTATATTTTCTAATTCGTTGAAACAGTTTTAAGCTTGTTTAATTAACGACATGGCGATACATAGACCGATCTATACATTAATAGCATATCATTGTCGATCTGGCTTCTCTACTGAGATGTTTTAAACGTGTCATATATCATGTTGATCATGTGTATTGACCCGTAAATTATGTGTAAAATATGTGTGTTTTATTGAACATTTGTAACAAATATTTTCTCAAAACAAACGGCTAGTCCACCATGACAAAAATTATCATTACTGTGATATTGTAGACATGAAGGCATCGAGTATTTAATGCACATCGGTAAAATACAAACTAGCTGACCACATAGACGAGTGGACTGAGCTTAATAGCTGTATTATGGCTTTTAAATTGCGCTTTGAGTCACAGGACCACCTAACACGAGTGTGTCGTTGGTTCAGCTCAGTTACACCATGTTTGGTTTAAGTGGTGGACAAAAATGTAGCAAAATGGATAATTACACACACACATTTAGACTTCCCACAACTTGTATAGTGTTATTCAGTGTTTACAACTTGACATTAGACTATGAAAAATATTAAGACATGCTATAAAATAACAATAAAACACAGGGCCGTGTATGTTGAGCTGTAGTTACTTGTGCTAACAAATGATACGCCTTCCAGCTTTAGTTTCATACTTGTGCTAACAATGATACGCCTTCCAGCTTTAGTTTCATACTTGTGCTAACAAATGATACGCCTTCCAGCTTTAGTTTCATACTTGTGCTAACACTGATACACCTTCCAGCTTTAGTTTCATACTTGTGCTAACAATGATACGCCTTCCAGCTTTAGTTTCATACTTGTGCTAACAAATGATACGCCTTCCAGCTTTAGTTTCATACTTGTGCCAAACAATGATACGCCTTCCAGCTTTAGTTTCATACTTGTGCTAACAAATGATACGCCTTCCAGCTTTAGTTTCATACTTGTGCTAACAAATGATACGCCTTCCAGCTTTAGTTTCATACTTGTGCTAACAATGATACGCCTTCCAGCTTTAGTTTCATACTTGTGCTAACAATGATACGCCTTACAGCTTTAGTTTCATACTTGTGCTAACAAATGATACGCCTTCCAGCTTTAGTTTCATACTTGTGCTAACAAATGATACGCCTTCCAGCTTTAGTTTCATACTTGTGCTAACAATGATACGCCTTCCAGCTTTAGTTTCATACTTGTACTAACAAATGATACGCCTTCCAGCTTTTATTTATGGAATGTAAATTTAAACATATTTTGTGTTGTAAATTGTGTTCGGTGAATTTCATTTGAAAATTGTCATAATCATAGCATCATTAATTTACCTTTTGTGACATTCAGAGAAGACATAACAACTTGATATATGAATATGCAATACATGTTCAATTCCATTTATCTAGAACAATAATACTACAAGGACTGAACATGGCTTTCTCAAGCGTCACTCGTACCAATATTACCATTATAATTTTTCACTCAAACAAAACGAAAATATTTGCGTGTTAACATTCTTTTAAGTCGGCATTATCATTTCTATATTTACAGTTGCCAGGTAACAAGATGGATTCCTATAATCTAGCGACATTATATGGTCCGAACATCTTGCATAAAGCTAAGGCGACGGAGAAAGAATTCGCAGTAGAAAGTATAGAACGAGCTGAGGAGAGAAAGGAAGTTATAGAAGTTGTTCAAGCAATGATCGATAATCATCAGCTTATGTTTCAGGTTGGTGAATATATCAAGTTTATAACGTTAACATCTGTTAATTGAAAAACATTTCAATAAAAGTATGCCTGGGGAAATATGTGCGAAATACAAAACAACATTATGCCATTACGTAAACTCAAACATAACATAAGTATATACGCACATTACATGACTAAGTCATCATATGAATGGTACTATAGGACAAACGTGTTACTCTGCAGGAAAGAATAACAACGATATGACTTCTCCATTAATTCGTCAGTAAATGAATGTCATACAATGTAAGTCTGTTCAAATTTATATAAACAAATTGATAATAAAATTATGCATAGCTGCCGACTGACAATGGAAGGGACGTAACCGCGATAGAAATCCGGTTACTATCCGAGAGTTTTATCCCTTGGTATTTATCCAGTATTTTTCGTTTTCAGATTCCTGCCGAAATACATGACGAGATTCTACGTTTATTATTAGAAACGGACCCTGAAACCACTGAACAAATACTTAAGAGAATTTCAAGTGATAATGGGTAGGTTAACAATAAGTATGTTTATATTGCACATACAAGTAAACAAGCATTGTTAAATTACATAAATATAATGTACAATAGCTTAACCGTGGTACAATTCGTATTTTACCTGAATAAAATCATGGACAGTTCATTTAAAAATAGCATTCAATTTGTCTTTAAAGTGTTTCATGTTTAGAATATGTATTCCTTTCATGAAATACAATATATATCAATGGGCCAATGTCTTTTGTCGATATGTGTATAAAATCATGGCAAGATTACTTCATTTAGGTTGTGTAATCAGTTATGTCTGCGTGTATTGCAGGATCGAGGCGGATCCAGACACCTCGAGCAGTCTGTATGAGGAAAGTGATGTGTCAATACCGCATTCGCCAAGCAGCGAGAGTAATCTACCCACAAATACTGGTATGCATCCGCCATTGCGGGTTGCTAGAAGTGCCGAAATATTAACACCTGTTGCTCGACGAAAATTTTTTTATTCACCGGATGGCGACTGTGAAAGACGCAAAAGTGATGTAAATAACCCAATGAATCGTCCGAAATTTCATTTAGTGATTGAAAATTCTCCTAGCCCACCGGAAGTGCATAAGACACCACGAATGACTCGAACTCAACGCAATACTATGTCACGTGAGCATTCTAGCCCGGACTTATCCACACGGCCACATTCTATCCACATTGAACGGCCTCATTCGGAATTATATTGTTCTCCAAAAACATTATCCATTCCCGCGCCGGACTATTCAAGACAATATTCGGACAATAGCAGAGCGTCGCCTTCACGTTCAGAAAGTTTATATAGCGGACACCGAGCAGGATCTACGTCACCTCGTGTCACGTCATCCATTCAGCGACCGTTGAACTTTAATCGAGCTACACCGGAAGGTGAAAACGAGTGGCAAAAAAATCGATGGCGTCAATGGGACAATGTAACTTCCCAAAAACCCAACGACGGATTTGAGCAGGAAACTCTGGTGTGAAGTATGTTACTGTTAAAACAATATACAGATTATATTCTGCTTCGAATAATGATGTGAATATTTATTTAGCTCTGACAGCTTGTTGTTCGTTGTTTTGTTGACTGTGTACACATTTCATGGGGATAACATTCAATACAAAATACAAACATTATAGATATATTATCATAGTTTGTAATGTGCTGCTATTTTGGTTTGAATAAGAGGATATAATATAGATGTACATATTACATATTTATATTTTTTATTTGGAGCAGGGGTTTCTTCAAATTTCTTGCTGTTACTAAGCCGCCTTTTTGGAATGTCTAGTTCAGCTGTACGATTTCCTCCGAAATTTTGTCTAATTGTGTTTTTTCTTCCATTCATATACAGTTATACATATATAGATCCACATTGCAAACGATGTGGGTTTTACCTTTTATTTATCCATGCAATATTTTATTGTATGTTCTTATATGCAAAACGAAACTAGAAATCCAGGTATAGTTCACATATTATTGTGGATAATCTACATCTATTGTGCTGCATTATGTTGCTTATATTTTACTCCTGAACATTTGTGTTTGTTATTCAGCAATCGATACAACGAGTATAAATATGTGTTCAGTATCTAACAATAACCATTTTTAGAACGTTTTTTTCTATAATTGTTTTCAATAGCGGTTTACTCTAACTAATCAAAGTGGGTTGTAAGCACACAGACGGACCCTATTTTGGTCATTTATTGTAATATTCCAGCAAGTTTTCATACGATTATGATTTTTAATGACTATTGCTAACTCATACAGCTAGGCTTGAAGTGTTCCGTTGTTATACTATTATACAGTTCAGTATATTTTAGTTCAGAAATGATGTTGTTCAGTATTAACGCTTTACCTCATTTTAACTTTGAATGTTAGCCAGTTGAACATTGTTCGACGATATGTGTATTATCTTGTTTTCCTTTTTTATTTAAGCTTCGTCTTAGCTTCTTCATTTTCATATTTTGGTCAACGATCCATGCTATTTATTTTAATGTTTGATGTTTGGTCTTTGAATCGTGAAGATTTTTTTCCATATTATGTAAATTTCCATCGTGGGACAGAAATATGTGATACATGTTCCTTTTATTCTTCATGCAAAGTTTAGTTTTTACTCCGATCACTGAAACTAAGACTTAAATAAAACGATATCACTTTCATCGTGAATAAATAATGAAATATAGCTACATCGACCTTGCGGCTTCATAAACAAATAAAATAAGTATTGCATTTCTTATCAAGGTTAAAGATCACTAATACATATTTCTTCTCGCGTCATTGATGCATTCTCTTACATCTTTGTTTGATATAATCTCGAATTTTTCAACCAAGATTTTTTTATAATTCTGAGACAACAACTACGCTCACAAACTAATTACTTTGTGCAAAGTTAATCGGTCATGCATAAAAATTAATTTATATTTTACCCACTTTATTATTGCTGAAGCAGTCAAGTTAGAAGGTTGCTGCCTTTTGTTACATTGTATTTTAAAGCGCGATGTTTCTATTTATTTGTGACCGGTATTTATCAAACACCGGACAAGTATGTGCGTTTAATCCTATCTATTACTTCTATGTTTGATAATTTACACAAACATTAGTGCTATACGTGTATTATTGTTTTTTTTCTGTTCTATTGATGCAGGCCGTCCTTATAACGTGTTTGTTAACACGTAACCCGCCCAAAGGTTTGGGGTTGGTCCGTTTGTTCTTTAGATTTTAGACCCTGAAAATATCCTGTATGAAAGAGCTACTATACTTTGGTTCGAGGCCAATATCAGGGCATATACAAACAATGTTGTAAGGGTGGTTTTATAAACATTTCCATTATATCTAGAGAAACATGCGGTAGTCAGTAGCGAGTGAAGTCATCCTGTATGCCTTCATATATAAGTAATAGTCATAAAGTACACCATGACAGTATTTCAGATAAAGGTTACACTATTGAAATTGTTTAACTTTTCGCTAGTGACCGGAATTTCATGCCTTGTATGTTAGACATTGACATATAAATGAACTATCGTGAATAATGCTTTCGGTCTGGATAATTTACAAACAAGTATGTGAGATAGCTTTGCAATTTCTCACAAATAATATCAAAATTGGCCAGTAGTTGTGAAATGTATGATGTTTTATTTATATTTGTTATGGCAAAATAACAAGTAGTCCACCAGTTTTTGTCATGTTACGGAATAATTTCATTTCGGTTGATGTAAAGCAGCAGTCGATATGTACTTATATCTATAGCATTGTTTCTGGATTTTATTTTTGCATTAACTGTTCAGAAGAAAAAATGAAAAGAAAAGTTTAGTTAAAAGAAAAGAGTTCTTGCAGTTTCATAGTAATTCATAATTCATTGTAAAATACGTTTTATTCGGATTTATCCGGGAGTTATTTATATAGACTAAATATTGTTGATATTAAACTCTGTGTTCATATATTGCTTTTTGTTCACGAAAAGCGGCAATAAAACAAAACAATGAAAACGATTTTTGCATTTTTCTGTGTATATAAAACGACGTTTACAAACTTTCACCACCCCCTTTCAGGCAGTAGAGCAATCGACCATCGATATAGAGGCCGTTGGGTTGACGTTTTACGTGAGACGTTTGTTCTCCATCATGGGATCGAGACTGCAAAACTTCAGAACAGACTCAATGTTTCAGTACTGTTTCGATCTCTGCTTATTCCGGTCGCATATATAGAACTGATGCAGCTGTATATTGATTAAATACAATTCAAAATGCTACATTTGATTACATGTACAATTTCATCGCAGTTCAGTTGAGCACATTTAATCAAAAAGTGAGATTTGAGACTGAAGACATCAGTTATTTTTACACCTTGGATCCCGCATTCAAATAAATTGTCATTCTAAAATACTGTAACAACATTGACAACAACCACAGGGGAGTTAGATCAAAGGCATAGTGACAGTACCTACCAAAACCATTCTTTGATGATAAATCACAACAACAGCTGCAGCATATATCACATACAAATATTTACAGACAAATACACTAGTAATGAGAAATATATGAGTGCCGCTGTATGATTTCCAACATCTTCTTTAAGTGGCGTCATATCCAGAAATCGTCAAATGTGACGTCACCATGAATTTACAGTAAGCAATATTTGCCCCGTATGGCAATATGAAAACGAAGTCACCATATGGAGTAAATATTGTTTCGTGCTTGCAAATAGTGACATACATGTTGCGTTTCCTTGAAATGACGTCACTTACAGAAGAGGTTGTACATAAAATAGCTATAAGAACTGTTAAAGGATAAACCATAACACTCACTATCTATTACAATTATTTAATGTGCATTAGCTTTAACAAAAATAATTATGGTAAAATGTCATACCTCCCAATAACAAATAACATATGACTTAAACATAATTAGAACATTGACTTTAATGGAATAACAAAGTCCAAATCAATGGAATTTGACCTTCCATGCATTGCCTATCTCACTTTAATTAAACAGAAGCTAGACAATTGTGTTATGCTCCCCCCCCCCCCTTCGAAGAAAAGAGGGCATATTGGTTTACATAATGTCCGTCGGTCGGTATGTCCGTCGGTCGGTCCGTCTGTCCGTAACCTTTTCGTTTCCGATCAATAACTCAAGAACACTTGACCTATCATCCTCAAACTTAGTCCACGCATTTACCTTGGATAGCAGAGGAATCCTATTGATTTTGGGGTCACGGGGTCGAAGGTAAAGGTCGCAGGGGTCGATTGTTCAAAAACTGTTTCCGATCAATAACTCGAGAACCCCTTACCCTATTATCCTCAAACTTGGTCCACGCATTCACCTCGGGTAGCAGAGGAACCCTATTGATTTTGGGGTCCTGGGTCGAAGGTAAAGGTCGCAGGGGTCGATTGTTCAAAAACTGTTTCCGATCAATAACTCGAGAACCCCTTACCCTATTATCCTCAAACTTGGTCCACACATTCACCTCGGGTAGCAGAGGAACCCTATTGATTTTGGGGTCCTGGGTCGAAGGTAAAGGTCGCAGGGGTCGATTGTTCAAAAACTGTTTCCGATCAATAACTCGAGAACCCCTTACCCTATTATCCTCAAACTTGGTCCACGCATTCACCTCGGGTAGCAGAGGAACCCTATTGATTTTGGGGTCCTGGGTCGAAGGTCAAGGTAACAGGGGTCAATTGTTCAAGAACTGTTTCCGATCAATAACTCAAGAACCCATTGACCTATCATCCTCAAACGTGGTCTACACATTAATCTTGGGTAGCAGAGGAACCCTGTTGATTTTGAGATCACGTGGTCAAAGGTCAAATGTCACAGGGGGCATAATGTTTTGCAAACATCATTTTTATTGTGTTGAATCAACTTCGTGACTGTCCAGTTTAAGATGACACAAATTCAGTACCAGGGCACTGAATAGTCACGAAGCGAACGTATGTAGTGTCTCATATAGTCCGTGCCGCATATAATTCTCGCACGAAGTAAATGTTTCACGCATTTAGTTCGTGACAAGGCGAACTATATGCGGCGAAAAGGCAGGGGCATAAAGCTATTTATGTCTTGTCTTATTTAAAGTAACCATCATCATCTGTTCTAAGTAAAACAAATGTGTTTCCTCAAACTGCCATATATACATTCAAAAAGAATATAACTTTGCGTCACTTGACATAATTATCCCCATCAGACGGTTGAATAAATAATAGAAACCATCATCACCACCACCATCACCACCATTCCACTATCACTACCACCACCATCACCACCATTCCACTATCACCACCACCACCACCACCACAACAACAACAACAACAACAACAACAACGACAACAACAGTTTTATCTGTAGGTTGAAAGCTCTTCGGAAGGTTTGTATAAACCATCAATGCTTGTCAGTTTATCTGCAAATGTAAATTCATGTTCCTCAGTTTCCCTTACTGAATCCATTGAAAACTCCGCATATTTTGCCTTATTTGCAGACAAAGCACCAGTTCTATGCAAAGAGTCACGATCTCCGTCGCTTCTATAAGTTTCAAAACCGTCTAATTCGAGGGTTGTCTCTCTCGATAATGGTAATAATGTGTCCTCTCTCTCCAAGGGAGGTAACACTAGTTTCGGTAAAGTCATATCTAGATCGATTCCAATTGATCCTCTCCTTTTTGGATAGCCTATCACCGATTCACTGACACTTGCTTTATCACCCTCATCGTCAACACTGCCAACTTTCTTCTTACTTAAAGTTTTCACTTTATTTATAGCACCGGTCCACGCATTCGATGAGCTGTTTAATTTGCTTTGAGCCTGAAAATACCCAAATATACACTGATTAATGCCACGGAAAACAATTTGATATTGAAATGAACATCTTTACATAAGGTAGGAAACTAGGATCATATACAAATGCATAATTAAAATATACGTGATGATATCGAAAATATAGTTTAGTAAACTAATTGTAATGTTTTTAGAACACGTTGTTAAGTTTGAATAAGTTAGTTACAAAGGAACTAATTTCGGTGACAAAACTATGTTTATGCCAGAAGCTACAAGCCAAGTATTATACAAAAGTATAGATATAATATATGTGAAATAGATACACTTTCCATTAGACTATACTTGATTTTATGTTTCGAAGTGCCGCTTCAGAGACGTAACAATTAAATCGAGAATGTTTGACGGATTAGAATAGTGTCCGTGTTAACTTTGATATGGACATACACTCCAATTGACTTAACAAATTATTTCTACATATCGGCATATTTGTTTCTTTTAAACATAACTTTAGTTTGGGATTATATATAACTTTGATATTGCTTATGATCGGTGTGGTATCTCAATGGGAACAATCGATGTTCGTCGTTTAACAATTATCTATATTCTAAAAGTACAACGGATAAATTGTCGCTATTTGATAAAGCATTAAGGAGAGTATAGTCTGTTTACAAGCAAAATAAAGTGCAAGTTAATACTTACGTCGCCTGTGAGTACAAACCAAGGAGTGAGGTGTACAGCTGTGATGTTTGGAGTACAAACCAAGGAGTGAGGTGTACAGCTGTGATGTTTGGAGTACAAACCAAGGAATGAGGTGTACAGCTGTGTTTGGAGTACAAACCAAGGAGTGAGGTGTACAGCTGTGATGTTTGGAGTACAAACCAAGGAGTGAGGTGTACAGCTGTGATGAAGTCTTAATCCACTCGTGTATAAAATGTCAAAAGTGAACAAAACACATCTGGTAAGTGACTATTTTAATATATTGAAGCAATTGGTGGAATGATGATTTTTGTTGACATGTGACAATGAAAATATAAATAACAATGACAAAGGTTTATAAAAACGAACGAATACATATGAAAATGCATGTACGCACGAATGAATGAATGGTTAATGCATTTACATGTTAGTAAAGCGACTGAAACATCTACGAAAAGTCAAATTACTCTATAAAATACACTAATAAAAAACATACTAATATGAAAATGCTAGGATAAGGAATATCAGAATCTCAGAGATAGTATCATCAATGACAATGTTTTTAATTGAATCAAAAGACTGTCAAATAAATGCGATTATATTGTAATGAAATTAAGTACGCAATTTCAAATGATCAGTTAATCTAATGGTGTTCAGATGTTAAACTACAACTATTTAGTATTACACACAAACGACTCCTATTTGAAAATACTGCAAGATATTTTAGAGTAAATATTTTATCAATATAATACCCAGATAAATATGATACAAATTATGTAAGAAAATAATCGAAGACTAACTCCACTCAGTTAAAAGTCTGTGGAGTGCGCACGCTTATTTACGCTTTCCGTATGATGTGGTGAGTTTTGGTTTTGTGACAGTTAACGAAACTTTTTTCGTATCAATTGTTTTTCTCCCAGGTGTACTAGGTTTTCTACTAGACCTGTTGGTCGCAGCAGATTTAGTTCGAGTACTCGCCTTTTCTTTATTACGCTTGTTCCTCTTTTCAACAAGTTCTTTCAGGATCTTCCTGAGTTCTTTCAGGCCCAAGTCTTCTTTTCCCTTTTTCTTAGCTCTTGTTGTTCTTTGGATGATAACTTTGGCCATGTCACGCTGAGCAATCATAAACTCCCTGTAAAAGATACATGAAAAAGACACCGTAATGATTATAAATCAATTGTTGTTATAAGTTATTTTGTCACCGTTATCATACTCATTATCAATTTTCTAAACGTAATTCAGGATATAAGATGTGTAAAATCCAGATAAGAGAATAGACCTAGCTCATTTACATGAATATATGAAATCAAATATTTGGTGAAATTCATCAATATAAATACAAAGTGAGCTTAGCACAGTGACCACAAATATCATAATAACATGGTAACATACTCTAAATCGATATATCCATCACGTTTCTTATCTATATCATGCATGATACAGTCTAGATGATATTCCGTCAATGGCAATCCTAACGTCTGAAAATTCAGAAGAATATATTTCATCACATTATGTAATACCCAATCAAAGTACATTAGATATTTACTCCACTACATCAAAAGTTGTGCTATCGTTTTCACGCAGTCTTGTGGATGGCAGTTTCAGAGTTCGATCAAAAGTTAACTTTGGTTACTCACGTGAACTAAGATTGAGCAAATCACATCTGCATGCCATACTGATTTCAGGCATGAAAGTTGGGTTTCGAATATGTAAAGTTATGTCATTGTTAATTAAAAATGACTACGAAAAAGCTGCACCAATGTCAAGTACTAAATACATCAATAACATGTGTACAACTGAATTTTTATTTAATTTATTCGGAAAGCGACGGGTATTTCAGACAGACAAAATAGTAATACAATAAATTATCATTTACATTTATTTCGAGGTGGAATGATTTCGTTTTCTTTTCAAATTGGTCAAAAAGATTCTTTCATAATAAATGCAATACCCCGGTTAGGTTTAAACAATTTTGATAATGATTTAAAACAGCAACATAATGATACTTGCCAAATGGGGATTATACTTTATATATATACAATGTATAGCTAATCATTCACATGTCATTTATAATGTGTACTAGTGTGTCATGTTGGTTATAATGTGCTCTTATTTAGATGAATATATTAAGATATGTATTTATATGTAAAAACAGACCAAAAGGAACTCACAGCAACCCCCGCTCTAAGATTATTTCGACTAACCAAACCTCGTCCTTCTGTATCGAAGAATTGGAACAAGTCAATAAGACGCAGGTTATCAATGCGCATATATTCTACCACCACCATGACTGGATCAAATCTGTTCAAATCGTGGGGATCATGTTCTTTCATTTCAAGTTCTATGGCACTATACATCTCTACTCCATGATCTACGTTTATAGTTCGACTCTCCTGTAACTTTCTGACAAGCGATGTAAACTCCTTGTCTACTGGTATATCCTGATATAAATAAACAAAATCAAAATCGAATCAATGTTGTAGTCCACATAGCACTGCATTTTACGTACTATACATATATGGTCCATTTTAATTTCATTAAAGCAATATGCATTAACGAAAGACCGATGAAACGTTAAGTTAATCATGGAACCATTCATTAACTTCAGGTCTTCAGATAAAATGGCAAAGTTTGTATATTAATGTAGAACAATTTGCCTCGAGAATATTGTCAATAAACGATAAAAGCAAAGGAGCAAATTGCGTTGTTGTTGCCGACGATACCAAACGAAATATACATTTTATACGGTGATGCAGAACCGATGAATATAGAGAATATCAGAGTAATTTAATATATTATGTTGTACGTAAACATCCAGGCTACTTCAAATAGACCGGTGAGCCAACACACATTGTACAATAAAATCAGACATGTTCATACAACAAGAAAACGGAGTCTTCCTGTCCATTATCAAATCAGTTATTTGTCCATACAAACATGAACTTTATCATATATCCGATCAACTTACTTCAATATTAAGATCTCTGATATTGACACCAGTTGCCCCTGTTATTGCTCTCACAACTGCTTTAGCCCCTTCAGTTGTCATAGGATTCTGGGCAAGCTGAAACAATACCATCAAATAACAACCATTCATTATTATCATTATATTAAGAAAAAAACAAGCTTACGTAGTAACAGAGTTTGCAGTAATACATTCATATTTGAGATATGAAGACCAAGTGTTTAAGGCAAATAATTCATATAATCAGCACGGCGACAGACAAACTTGCACAGAACATCACCTCAGTTTGAAATATTACTCTCACACGAGAGCGTGCCTAAGTTACAATGTCGTGATCTTGTAAACTGAAAGTCATTTAGTTGTGTGTGTTTACCTTAAGCGCAGTCAGCGACTTATTCCGCACAAGTCCATGTAGAAGGAACGGTAAAGCTACAACATCTATTCGGTTATTGGTTAAGTCAAGGTCTGTCAAAGTTTTGTTCTTTGGTAAAGCTTTGGCGAGTGCAATACACCCTTCCTTGCCGAGACCATTCCATGACAAATCTATACGCCGCAATCCCTGGTTCAACTGTAATACATAGACATGTAACAGGCACGTTGTGTTCATTTGCTGTCATATGTTTGCTAGCATGATTGAGATATCGAAACACTGCGTTGATTAGTTTTTTTACCTCCGGACTGTTGGTTATTGTATTTATCTATATAGCCTTTGTACGTCGAAATAACTTCAATTTATTCAACATTGTAAACTATGTCAGAATAACAGCGATGTATTACATGTATTATTACGACCAATTGTGCATGTTTATCTTTTTTGAATACTGAACATCTCTATTCTTTACTTCGATAAGATCAGAAAAAGGAAATAAATAAATAAATAATACAAACCATGATAGCACTACACAGCTGTGATGCACTCTTTTTACGAAAGTGGTTCCACTGCAAATCTAACGTTCTTAAACTTGTATTCACCTCTGAAAGAACATCAGCAAATTCTTACCAAAAATTCGTGAAACGATGAGAAAGAATTTATATAAGTACAGGACAGCTTTGTGTTGGTTTTACAAAACAATGGGGTTCATTTGAACCTCCTAAGATATGAATACTGAAACGAATACATCTATTTGCATGTTTTAAACAGCATTTTTTCTAATACAGTTTTTATTTCAACAACAACAAAAAACAAGCAAAAATAAGTGACATGTTTAATGTTTACTTTTTATGTTTAATTTTTTTTTCTGGATCCGATTCAGCATATCTGATATAGTTATGAATGACAAGTATCATCTCATTGTTTTACATGAATAGTTTAGTAGTTAAATCTCCCTTAACTATCATTAAAATTGTTTATGTAATTATTTGAAATAGCTATTTCTTTTACAATGTTATATTGGTATTTAATATTATAGTGTTTTGCATTTGAAAAAGTAGGGACGGTTTCTTTTATCTTTCAATTATATATGAATCTTTGCTGTACATAGATAAGAGGTTTATTGCTATTATTCTTCTTTTTTTCTCGTAACCCTAGACTGAAATGTTCGCTTTTCATATATTTTTCTACATCTTCATTATTCATAAACATTTCATTTATAAGTTGATTACTTACTGGGCAGTACCAAAATAAATGTTCAATTGTTTCTGATGATGTTTTACAAAATGTACAATGTCCGTTTTGTCTGAAATGTATTTGAAACAAGAAGGAGTTGGTTCAGAGAATTCTATGTAGTGTTCTGTATTGGAACCACTGAATATTGGAATCATTTGAGATTTCGAAGGGAATACAAAATATTGTGCACCAATCTTTATCGTTAAATTGTATATTTAGTTACTCCGATCACTTGCCATACACGATGGTATTGTTTTTTATTGTATTAGTACGTCGTACATAGGTTGTGTACTTTTTTTAATATTTAAAATTCCCTCAAAACATGGTGGACAAAAAGGTTTTATTAGTGCCTTGTCGCATTTATCTTTGTTTTCTGCTATATTTTTTCTAAAAGAAAGTGTCACGCCATGGAACTGGACAATATTGGATTTGAGGTTATATTTCAGATTAAATTACTCCAGACTTAAAAACCGTTGCCATCCTCGTTCAATATGGCTACTATTGTCTGAACTCCTGGTTCAAACCAGTGTTTATAAAATACGCTTTTGTTTCCAACCAAGATTTTAGGGTTAGAGAATAAAGGATAGGCTAATAAATAGTGTTCGTAGAATGGTAGGAGTTCTCTACATGTAACAAATGTTTTAGCACATCTTTCCACAACATGTACAGAACGTGATTTTTTGTTATTTAATTGTTTATAGTTGTTGTAGTCTAAATCTGAATCTGGAATCAAGTTAAAATCACCACACACTATGTAATTTTGATATAATTGATAATATGCCGGAAAATAAAACACCTTTGCATATAGTGTTGGAATGTAAGTAGAGGGTCCATATATTGACGCTAAGTTAGTCTTGTTTCCGCTACATTCATATCGAGTATTAAACAATTTCCATTTCGCACAATTGTTTGTGTATTTTGTATTATAAATGTTTTTTTAAATATAGCGACATCCCTTGACTCAGAGGATGAGTAGCTTTGAATATATTCAGACTCCCATTATGTGTAAATGTCATGTCTTTCGATTGATCCTTATGAAAATGTGTATCTTGTAAACATTTCTTTTACATATTGAAAAACCTGAAGTATATTTAAAGACCCTAGAACAATCAGCCATGTGTGCATGATATACGAGAGTCTGCGAACATGCTGTAACCAGAACTAGAACAATCACCCTTGTGTGCAAGATATACGAGAGTCTGCGAACATGCTGTAACCAGAACTAGAACAATCAGCCATATGTGCAAGATACGTGAGTCTGCGAACATGCTGTAACCAGAACTAGAACAATCAGCCATGTGTGCAAGATATACGAGAGTCTGCGAACATGCTGTAACCAGAACTAGAACAATCAGCCATGTGTGCAAGATATACGAGAGTCTGCGAACATGCTGTAACCAGAACTAGAACAATCAGCCATGTGTGCAAGATATACGAGAGTCTGCGAACATGCTGTAACCAGAACTAGAACAATCAGCCATGTGTGCAAGATATACGAGAGTCTGCGAACATGCTGTAACCAGAACTAGAACAATCAGCCATGTGTGCAAGATATACGAGAGTCTGCGAACATGCTGTAACCAGAACTAGAACAATCAGCCATGTGTGCAAGATATACGAGAGTCTGCGAACATGCTGTAACCAGAACTAGAACAATCAGCCATGTGTGCATGATATACGAGAGTCTGCGAACATGCTGTAACCAGAACTAGAACAATCAGCCATGTGTGCAAGATATACGAGAGTCTGCGAACATGCTGTAACCAGAACTAGAACAATCAACCATGTGTGCAAGATATACGAGAGTCTGCGAACATGCTGTAACCAGAACTAGAACAATCAGCCATGTGTGCAAGATATACGAGAGTCTGCGAACATGCTGTAACCAGAACTAGAACAATCAGCCATGTGTGCAAGATATACGAGAGTCTGCGAACATGCTGTAACCAGAACTAGAACAATCAGCCATGTGTGCAAGATATACGAGAGTCTGCGAACATGCTGTAACCAGAACTAGAACAATCAGCCATGTGTGCAAGATATACGAGAGTCTGCGAACATGCTGTAACCAGAACTAGAACAATCAGCCATGTGTGCAAGATATACGAGAGTCTGCGAACATGCTGTAACCAGAACCAGAAGGGTACATTTAAATAATAATGTTACAAACATTATCATAAAAATAGAATACACAACCAAAACATATGTGAAAGGAAACGTACAGCTTACTAGAGAAAAAATACTTTGATTTGTGAAGTACTGACCTAGTTCTTTTGAAAGTAGTTTCGCACCTTCATAACCCAAATTGTTGTGTCCGAGGTAAAGTTCTTTGATGTTTGGAACATCCTGTAATGAACATTATTTTTAGTCAATACATTACAAATATCTGTATAGTTACGTGTGCGAAAAAACATATGACAATAAGAGAATACGGTAAGGGAATACATCTGCTGTATGTATGTGACATTACGTCAGAATACAAATTGAATGTTTTAATACAAACTGAATGTAAAATTCACATTTAACATCTATTATTTACAAACTCGATAAAAATTAAGAATTCAAAAACATAGTTTACTATCGTATTATAATTCATAGCATTTCCAAACAAATTAGGGCGGCAGAAGTTGTGTTTGTTTTACCTTCATAAAACTGCAAAATTAATTACAGAAGGTTTAATAAAAAGATGTTCGGCGCAATCGAAATAAGCGAGTATGTTGTAGTTTTAAATCTGTTAAGATTTTGAATTATTTCAAGAACATATAGAATCAATAAATAAAGACAATCAAATATTAATGTTCATTTATCAATAATATTCAACAATAATAGCATGTGTGGTACAGATAGTTTTTAATGTTAAATAAAATTTAATAAAGCGCGTAAATAAATGCATATTTAAACCATAATTTTGGACATACAAATTATACTTTCCAGCACAGCGTTTACAACAAATCAGCGTCCAATTTACATACTAAGTTCGGCTGTCCAAAATTTACATCGACATTTAACTTTAAATTTGATTCGCTTACTCAGGTAACTCAAGTAGCACAATCAAGCACAATATGGTTGAGCCCAAAAACCGTTCCATAAACTGTCAGGAATACATTTCTTTCAACCAGAGGTGCTACACCACATTGACCAACTGTGTTAGACCTTTATATATCACAGATATCACAGATAGAACAATGGCGTCAATAATGCACCAATATACCTTATAGTGTCTCATAGGCACTCTACGTGACAAGTGTGTGTACTTGTCAGTCATGATAAGGTAATAGAAGATTATTGATTAAAATCATATAGTCGAAGTAATCTCACTTAACGTATGAGGACACTTCCGGTGATTTAGTTAATTAGGCTTCGAGATCGTCAATTATATCACGAATCAAAAGGTATAAAGTTATCCACTTAATGGAAATTAAGTTCTGTTTCTGTTGAAGTATGTTGCTAGAAAAGAACTGCGTGTATCTCAGATTCTGGTGATAAAACTTTAACATTTTATTTCCTTCAGAAGAACCAATTGTCGTTCATCGTTCATTGAGGTTGGATACAGCAGCCCCGTAGGTAAAACGACAACCTAACGCATTGAAGGGCTACATTCTCGCCAGAAAGATATAATGTAATTTCTTGCGTTGACGACGTTGTCAATTGCTTCAGTGCAGCTGCGATCCTGTATGGACATGGTTCATTTTCATATACTTATGTTCGTGCGTCTGCATTTTAACTCATCGAGTGGACAGCGAAACAAGTTTATCTGCTTCTTCATTTGTATACATATAGACTAGTATGGCTCTCATCTTTCCACATACACATTTGTATACATATAGACTAGTATGGCTCTCATCTTTCCACATACACATTTGTATACATATAGACTAGTATGGCTCTCATCTTTCCACATACACATTTGTATACATATAGACTAGTATGGCTCTCATCTTTCCACATACACATTTGTATACATATAGACTAGTATGGCTCTCATCTTTCCACATACACATTTGTATACATATAGACTAGTATGGCTCTCATCTTTCCACATACACTTCTTTACTTTGGTTTAAGAGTATTGGGAACATATTCTAAATAAAACGGAGTGCAAACAATGTGAACATGTCAAGCCGGTCAGATGATGTTACATCCTTTATTAGACAATGGCATCCAGTGACGAAAACATTTATTATCAAATTGACAAGACATTGGCAGCGTATTGATTTAATAACCAAAACCAGCATACCTTTATAATTCTGACGATAAACTCAATTTCTGTATGATCAAACGCATTTGCTGAAATGATAAATGGAACAGAATATGTATGTATCCAAACAAACATTGAAAATTCAGTCAATGTATGATATACACTGTCTGGTTATAACACTTGACTCCATCGATTTGTGCCTTTTTAACCGATAATCCAAAGTTATACTTGTCGCTTGCTGTGTTGGAGTTTAGCGGTGATTTTAACGGTAGTTCGGTTATATACGACGTTTTGATATTTTTTAAACAGATTTAACTACAAATGTTTATATGCTAAATTAAAAAACGGAGTTTATTTTTCTCGAGTAATATACTGATGGAATTTTAAAACAAAAATATTCATGAACTGCACAGAAATTGGCATGACTGATAAACATCGCCAATGGCTTAAACAGCGCGTGCTTTTCATGTGTATGGCGGGATTTATTTCAGAACCGTATATACAATATACAAACAACGTTTTTTTTGTCCTTAAACATATTCGATGCCATAGCTTTCCGACTGTAATCAACGTCTGTGTGTCGTCGGAATGTGACTAGCCGGAGTACATCAGCGCGTGATACATCAGAAACAGTTTGGTGTCTATCGGAACGCTATAGTGTCTCCATGGCGACGTTTCTAACAAATCGGTTACAGGGAGGACAACCCACGACTGAAAGCCGTGACGTCATCTCAATAGGACATGTCAAGCCGTCCGAAGCGTCTCAGCAACCACTTCCAAGCACTACGAAGTATTTCTATAGACTCCGGCAAGCTAGTCCTTAAACTATCTGTAATCGTTCAGCTGCACACCCTGTTTTGACACAAAGTCATCGCCATGCAAGAATTATATGGTGTCAACAATGCCTGGGGTACAGACAGAGACTATGTTCACTGATGCGTTCTTGATTCATCTCGACCGTCCATGCGCGCAGGAGAGCAATCTAGTAATGTCTGCGCGGTTTAACGTCTTGGACTGGGGCAGTAAAGTGATGAGGGGCGGCATCACTGCGAATTATCATCGTTGGAGGCTATACGACTTGTGTTAGGTATCGTGGCAAAGCGAGGCCATCCATTGCTCGCTTTTTTACCGCATTCGTATTGCATATCAAGGCCGACGTCTTGGCAAGACCATTGTGTTTCACCGGATAACTCACCAATCGAAGATACTTGGGCTGGAAAGGTGCGTCGTTTACGTCGTTTACCAAAATCAACTGCTTACGCTGATACTTGGTGATAATAAGAAACGCACTCCCAACGCATTCTTGAGGTCCATGAGACGTAAATGTCGCGAGTGCATTGATGCGGAAGGAGAACACGCATCATATTATTCCAGCGTCTTTTGATTTTACGTCTCCTTTTACATTACAGTATACACGTGATTAAAGGAGTGACATTTAACTACTTGATTGTGTTCAAGACTGCTTGATTTACTATACATTGCTTTAATATATTCACCACGTTTGGGAATTCAATAATTATTTAGTTTTTCTTGATTCACAGTTTTTTAATTCCGCTTATTAGTACATTGTATAAATCTGACCAAAACGTTAAGGAATATGGGTTACATACGCCCCACGCAGCGCTTTGATTCCACTACCGTTACATTCACACGCTGCTGTATTACCCAGTATATTTTGATATTTGACCTTACGAAATCACCGTTCGTTCCGGATACTAAATTTCATTGGATCACGTGACTACTGAGTTTATAATAGATGGGTATTTTCCAGTGTTTAAACCAATAAAATGTGTACGCAATGTACGTCGAAGGAAATGTTTACTATCTAGCTAATCGGTATTATTTCATGTCATTAAACGTTAAGCATTTACAGAAGGCAGTGTTTCGTTCTTTCATCGAGGATTGTACTGATACGTATTACAAATAGCGTGGCGAATTTGAGTAAAAAGATGCCAAGTCACGATATGACGCATTTGAAAAAATACGCAGATTCCGCATCGACAGTTGTTTAAATGACCTTAAATCACTACACATTTACAGGCATCGGAATAATTTTGGCATGCCGACGAAACGATAGTCACTTACGTTCGATTTATTTAGTTGGTCTAGCAATTTCCACAGTCACAGCGGCATTTCTATGACAGTGAAAGCACACTCGCATAAGCTTTATTTACACATGTTTGCTGTCCTACATTTGGGACATTAATGGCTGTGGACGCATGTCGACTCGCCTGTCTAAATATAGAAAATATCAGTTGTGCGGGAGTTACGAAGCAGAGGGTGATTATGAAGGTATCGGAGTAAGCGCCCGATGCTAAATGAGAGTATGGGTTCCTTATCTGCAGAGAAGACAAAACATTTATTGTTTAAAGACGACTGATAAATACTCACATTCTAATCGAAGTACTGAAATAGATTTGTTCTGTGGTAATGTTCTTGCCAGGGCTTCCAGACCTCTACGGCTCATGGATGTGTTTGATAGGTCCTGTAAGTATAACATCAGAATAGCATTAACTTATTGCTAGTCTAGATATGTATGAACATCTGAAAGATCATTGTCGATAACTTTAAATGACGTTGGGGCACCAAACGGTATACTAGATAATATACATAACTTTAAATGACGTTGTTGCACCAAACGGTATACCAGAGAATTTACATAACTTTAAACCAAGATATTTAGAACGAGTGACTCATGACACTGAGCTTGGAGACCAAACTCAGAATGCACCATCGCCACCATCACCATTTAAGACAGTGCTCTGAACACAACAAACAGAGACTAGAGGTATGATACTGACCTAAAAAACTCAGGTGAATAGCCCCAGATTAAGAGCTTGAAATTATTATGATGAAAGTAGTCGCATTTAAACTTCATACATCTTACATTTCAGTACAGGAGACAAATACAACTGTGTGTAAACATGAACCTGCAACATGATGTGGTGGTGTATTTGTGTACATTAAATTAGTGGTCTAAAGTCTTCCATTACTGTTAATATCATTATAATCTTTCCATACGATCATTTCTTAGCGTTCGAAATATATGTTAAAATATACTACTTTTATTTACACGAAAGCAAACCAGCTATATTTGAACCAATATCTCAAAATAACGTCATATCTACAGTTAACGTCGCCATTATTGTTTAGAATACAGTAAGACATATGGATGCCCTCTTATATCTACAGTTAACGTCGCCATTATTGTTTAGAATACAGTAAGGCATATGGATGCCCTCTTATATCTACAGTTAACGTCGCCATTATTGTTTAGAATACAGTAAGACATATGGATGCCCTCTTATATCTACAGTTAACGTCGCCATTATTGTTTAGAATACAGTAAGGCATATGGATGCCCTCTTATATCTACAGTTAACGTCGCCATTATTGTTTAGAATACAGTAAGGCATATGGATGCCCTCTTATATCTACAGTTAACGTCGCCATTATTGTTTAGAATACAGTAAGGCATATGGATGCCCTCTTATATCTACAGTTAACGTCGCCATTATTGTTTAGAATACAGTAAGACATATGGATGCCCTCTTATATCTACAGTTAACGTCGCCATTATTGTTTAGAATACAGTAAGACATATGGATGCCCTCTTATATCTACAGTTAACGTCGCCATTATTGTTTAGAATACAGTAAGACATATGGATGCCCTCTTATATCTACAGTTAACGTTGCCATTATTGTTTAGAATACGATAAGTCATATGGATGCCCGGTTATATCATCCTGTATAATTCGTTATCAGCGGTACCCTTACTTTCCAGTTTTCGTGTCGGTAGGTCGATTAATTTTTCGAAGTATGTTTAATTTGTAAATTCGGAACCAAATCGTGCACGAAAGAGTAAACAAACTGAGTCGGGGCCAATTTCGGTGGGCCCGTCGGGAAATGGGCATTTTATGACCGTATGATTTTATGAATAAATAAGGATTGTTTTTCAAACTTACCAATTCTTCTATTGTGTCATTTGCAATCATCATTTCTCCAATATACATCACACCAAGCGGTCCCATATCATTACCTGATAGATCTAAGGTAAGTATACGGTTGTCCCTCTGTAAAGATCGTCACACGGTAGGTAAATAAAAGCCAATTTATTACAGCAGTTGATAAACTATTGCAAATACCGACAGAGTGGCATCATTACTTTCAGCTATTGGACAATAATGGGTTATTGAAAAGTATTTATTAATACACTATAAATATTATGTACATAGAGATAATTACATGACGCCCAGGTTTTGCACACATGGAATTGAGAGTAAATTGAGAGGTAACTTTTTACAATGTAAATACAATGTATATTGCAATGTACAGTATGAACTGTTCAATGTACTTTCAGTTTGAAATCCATTGAACGTAACATTGGTCGCCTAAAAGGAATCGGGGTATGTCACAAAGTATGTGCAAACACACCGATGTTAACATGACAATGTTTCAGTAAGATTTGATATTGACGATATAAATTAACAGAACCGGCTCTATTCAAGTTTTTCAAAATATCGGATAAGTCTTCTCTACAAAGAGGTGCCATTTGATGTGTACTGTACATTCCTATACGAAGTTGAAAGCAGACTTTGTTACCGTATCATTGATCCATGCATGTGTCTTGTGTATAAATATGTTGAATTATAAAGTCAATTAGTACGCCTGCTAGTACATACAAACATTAATCTTGAAAACTTCAGAGTTTTAATACCTTTTAAAACAACATTTGCTCTCGGTGTAGAACTGCGCTACAGAAGCACTTGTTATCGCATACTTCAGTACATTTAGCTATAATGACTTCAGTGGATGAGTAGTAACGGCCGCTGAATTCAATCACTTACCAATCACCAATCAGCAAACTGTACGGAATGTCGGTGGTGCACCCAGGGACACCTGCTGTCTTCATTCATCCTAAAAGCTGGAACAGTCACCACATGACCCTGACTATTTATGTGACTTAAAGCCCCAATACAAAATATATAGCTATGTACAGACATTACCATGTTGATATTTAGACGTTTTCAACAGACACTGCTATAAACTTACCACGAGTGCTACTGCCAATGGTTTCACCGTAAGATGACTGAGTGACGTATTTGCCATAGAGATCTGTCGGGAAGTATTTAACTGTTTGATAAACGTCTGTGATGGTGTGACCCTCAGATAAGAACACGCCCTTGTATAAACATCATCTGTCTCAATCAGACGTCTGGGTTGTGGTCTATATAACCTTACTGATTCTAGAGGTATATCTAGGGTAGGAAATACACATATACGTATATTGTAAATTGGCCCGATCTGATTATATAAAATGGTTACACCAATGTGAAGAATAGCTACTCCTGATGAAACCGGAAGGAATCAATAATTTAGTACGGCGGGGACTAGACTATAGAATAGATATGTGTACATTAAATACACATCACATTGTCAAAAGTGTTTAACAATATTCCATTAATGTATAACTTTATAACCAGATGATAAGATTGTATAAGTATATGTTAAGATATTAAGTTACGTACGACGCAAGTGATAGACGAATCTTCTTTGAATTTAATAATAATTTCTTCATAATGTGTCTGATAATTTTGCCTGTTTAAAAACTATTAATTTACTACAATAAAAACAACAATTAATAGAAGTTCGATGGTTTATGTTCGACACCGTAAACTTAGATTAGTTTTCATATAATTGGTTATTGTATCAATATCAAACACATTCATTATGACTGTTTCCCCAGTCATGTTTATTATACAAAATTATAAACTGTAGAATTAATTTAGTTTCATCATTATTGTTTTAATTAAAGATGACAAACTGATAGAAAACACAAGCAAGAAACGTACAAAGACTCATTCAGGAAATACACTAACATACTGAAAGAACTAAACTAGTGACAATTAGATCAGGAAATACACTAACATACTGAAAGAACTAAACTAGTGACAATTAGATCAGGAAATACACTAACATACTGAAAGAACTAAACTAGTGACAATTAGATCAGGAAATACACTAACATACTGAAAGAACTAAACTAGTGACAATTAGATCAGGAAATACACTAACATACTGAAAGAACTAAATTAGTGACAATTAGATCAGGAAATACACTAACATACTGAAAGAACTAAACTAGTGACAATTAGATCAGGAAATACACTAACATACTGAAAGAACTAAACTAGTGACAATTAGATCAGGAAATACACTAACATACTGAAAGAACTAAATTAGTGACAATTAGATCAGGAAATACACTAACATACTGAAAGAACTAAACTAGTGACAATTAGATCAGGAAATACACTAACATACTGAAAGAACTAAACTAGTGACAATTAGATCAGGAAATACACTAACATACTGAAAGAACTAAACTAGTGACAATTAGATCAGGAAATACACTAACATACTGAAAGAACTAAACTAGTGACAATTAGATCAGGAAATACACTAACATACTGAAAGAACTAAATTAGTGACAATTAGATCAGGAAATACACTAACATGCTGAAAGAACTAAACTAGTGACAATTAGATCAAAAGGGGCAAAGTTACACTCGTATATGGATATATTATTCACGATCACCATAATATTAAATTTCAAAATTCACAAATCTGCAAGTATTTCGTACCTTCATTGAGATCGTAATCAAACGATAATGCAGAAGGGCTGGCCATATCTGAGGGTTTTAATATTGGTTGAGTAGATTTTCGTATAGCATCCACCAGGGCACTAGATGACCTAAATCCTTTAGATGAGGATAGAGAATATTGTCTTGGACTAGAATAACTCCTAGATAAAGCACTTGATTTATGTGTCAAAGTCACTCCCGTGTGTAACAGTGTTCTGTTATCACTGACACGTTTTGAACAAGGTCTTGAACTTCTGGGAGTACCAGAGAGTGAACCGGGTTTATTTAATTTATTCAGTGAATTATCAAGTTCTCCATTTGTATAAAATAAGTGTTCATCTTCTTCCATTTTGTCCATCACAGCTGATATTTCACGCATGCGCATTTCGTCATCGGGAATTCCTGGATCCGGTTCATCGGGTGGAAACACCGATAGATCCAGCGTCTTGCTACGGTTTACAAGCACCATAATTCACGATGTTAGATTTTCTGAAATTAAGCAAATCAAAACCCCGGATAAAGTTATTCAGAAACTAAGAATGAATAAT
The DNA here is from genome assembly GCA_032209605.1 of Mactromeris polynyma. Lineage (NCBI taxonomy): Eukaryota > Metazoa > Mollusca > Bivalvia > Venerida > Mactridae > Mactromeris > Mactromeris polynyma. Next base: position 117,749 of record JASFXZ010000106.1, on the reverse strand, counting down.
AAATAAGTGTTTTGTTATAGATTTTAAATAATTATAATAATTTCTGGTTGAAATTCAATAATTCGTCGTAAATATACAGGTATTTTACATGTTTTAATCCTTTGTCTCGACAAATTTATTAGTTTAACTGTTCCGAAACTAGGAATGTGGTTGTAAGTTAATACGAAACAGTATTTTGTTCATTAAACAAACATCAATCCAATATATTTACACACATAACGACACCATAAACATCGAACAAGAAACAACAAAACTACAAATTAGAGAAGTATTTTGATAGTAGAAATTTAATATTTCAAGTGTCTGAATTAATATCTTCCAATTATCACTTCAAAGCTCTTTATTTCCGCATACCGACCCCCTAACAAACAAATTATTAGCCACTAAATGGAATACATGTACTTTTCATATCTTATATGGCTGTCAATTTTCGAATAAATGTTTCTTTTTGCACCTGAGTAATGGAAAGTAATTAACTGATTTAGATTAACAAAAGATATACTTAGTCCGTATAATCTCGTATCGTATACTGAAGAAACATTGCATGTACAAAATAACTTGTTAAGGCGATTATTTTCAGAAAAACTGAATTGGCTTATTAAACACGACTTATACAAATGATCGAATTTCAATGTACTATTTAGACTTGTTGAAGATTGTTTAACTTTTCTAATGAGTGTCGGTTGGATGCCACAACTATGAGGTGTTAGTAAGTCTCATTCTACAATTATTTCATGCAATAACAATAATCATATATGGCTTTTATGTACATTGTTATGATATCGATCGACGTATAAAAACTATGAACATATCTGGCGGTTGCTTATTGACTTTAGCTTATTTGATTTTAGGTCGATTATTTTAAAGCGTTTAATGCTGATTAGAGTCACTCTCGAGTAAGTCTTGTAACTTTGGTGGGGCAAGCGAAATGGTGACATTGGCGATGTTGGAACACTTGCTGTTTGTAATGTCCATTATACCATTTCTTGGATAATTCATTGTATCTGGAATGGGATAGATACCCTTGTATCTGGAATGGGATAGATACCCTTGTATCTGGAATGGGATAGATACCCTTGTATCTGGAATGGGATAGATACCCTTGTATCTGGAATGGGATAGATTCACTTGTATCTGGAATGGGATAGATACCCTTGTATCTGGAATAGGATAGATACCCTTGTATCTGGAATAGGATAGATACCCTTGTATCTGGAATAGGATAGATACCCTTGTATCTGGAATGGGATAGATACCCTTGTATCTGGAATAGGATAGATACCCTTGTATCTGGAATGGGATAGAAACAGGGTGTAATATTAACGTTTACCATTTATTTGCCTGACAAGTGTATGATGATAAATCATGAACTTTATACAATGGACCGCTTCCGAAAAACTAGCATCTTCTGTCTTACAATTCTTCAATTTGCATTGCTTAAATTATTTTTTTCTTAAATAAATATAAAAAAGGCATTGAACAAGTCTTGATCTTTAAATAAAAATCCCCATTAACATACACGTATATGGAGGGACATTTAAAATTAATATTTAAAATTTAAAACTTATTATTTAAAATTTAATTCTTAATATATAAAATTTTATTCTCTTCATCGAATTTGTTCTACAAAAGTCAATTAGTCACGGGATTGTATGTATGGAAGCCCTGGAGGGACATTCTTAATATTTAAAATTTATTTCTTAATAATTAAAACTTAAAACTTCACAAAGGACGCGGGAAACCTTTCCGTTGACAGATTAAACCTATGACCTGGGTCCAATGACACGATTTCGAAGCCAATCAAAGATCAGGTCAAAATGACGGCGGACCCCCAGCAGTGCTATAGTCTGTTTCGGTTAATTACCTAAGTGGATAACATATAGATAATATAGATCTAACTACTAGTGCATACACTAGAGGGATATAGTACTTCCTAGCTCTTAGTCAACATTTCCCCCATCCCCTCAAGCCGCGGTCTATATTCCTAGACATCATATTAATATAGTTTTCTTAAATTATTTTAATGTTGTATCTTTTATTGTAATCTCTACTTTACACCTGTGTTCTAGTATAGCCTACCTTAGGAAGTTAGGGCAAGTGAACGCCACCACAGATATAGTATTATAGTATATAGTATTATCACAGAGGTTCGGCACGGTGGGGGGGATGGTATCTGAATTTGTTAAAATGTCATTATACCATCCCCCCCACCGTGCCGAACCCCTGTGAGTATTATAAGGCTGTTGGTGACGGGGGTGACTTTTCAAAACAGACCCAGTTAATAATTAAACATGTTTAACGGATATTTTCTGAATCAGGATGTACTATTCAGACATGCGTTTATACACAGAACAGAAGTTAAATTAATTTATAAATAAAATGTTAAAGTTTAAATTTAAAATTTAATATCTAATATTTAAACTTTAACATTTTATTTATAAATTAATTTAACTTCTGTTTTTATGATAAATGTTTGAAAAAATGACTCAGTGCAAAAATGCAAAAACTACTGACTCTATGATGCTAAGCCTTGAAGATGTCATGAGGGGAATTTAAAATACCTTGGCAAAACTTGTTCACCACCATGACACGGCGTGTCGTGCGCAATACCCATGCTCAAAGGTCAAGGTCACACTTAGAGGTCAAAGGTCAGAATTGGGCCTGTCCGGAGTATAACTTCACCATAATTCACCACCATGAGACGATGCGTCGCACGCAAGACCCATGCTCAAAGGTCAAGGTCACACTTAGAGTTTTTTTTATACCTACATGTATATACCCTTTTTGATGCAGTTCTCAGCGCCTGCTACAAAATAAGCAGGCTCGACATGTTGCCCTTGGGCATCTAGTTACTGTAAATCTTAAATTAAAGCCTTAATTTAAAGATGAGTGTTTTGGGGCCACCACCATCCTACTGGTATGATCATTGATTTGCATTGGAAATTTACATTACCAGTCTGATAGGTTGTAGTAGTTTGCTTCTTTTACATGCCTGCATGCCTAAATTTTAAATATCAAGAATTAAATAATAAGTTTTAAATTTTAAATATCAATTTTAAATGTCCCTCCAGGGCTTCCATATTATGACGTATAAGATATGATAACATAAATTCTTTTGATATCTATATTGATTGTGAATAATTTTTACACGACCTTATATTTAATGCTCACTAATTCGACAAAGATAGTACATGTTTTATTCCCAACGTTGATTAACCAATCAATATCATGTATTTTACTTTCAAACAATCTGACGATTCTGTATAAGGTTGTCGTTTTTGTATGTTTTATCCATATAATCAGCATGTTCTTATCAGTCGCAAGACCTTATAGGTAATCTAGCTGCATTTGTCATTGATTAGAGCAACATTTTATCATTATTTATTTCTCATTAGCGTTTCTATAGATACAACAGAACATAAAAGCGTTTTAAGAAATAAATTCAAGTGTTTTTTATATAATTTTACTATTACCATATCACCATTTCTCAACGTACCTCTTATTCCATGAAGAGATACAGTGGTCAGTTACATTCACAATGCCAATAAATAAATAAGATGAAAACGTTGTTACCTTTGTTCTGAAGTTACTTTTACGCACTGTATGACTCTTGTACACCGTACACATATGAACGTTAAAAGTCAAAGTAAACGTCTATAAATATTGTCTCTTTATGTTTCATTTTCATAGCGTGATCCATTTAATTACTATGACAAACAATGAAATATTTAACTAACGTAATACAGACTATGTGGGCTTCTGTCAGACCAAGTTCAGTGACAGACCAATAAATGCAAATATTTACAATGGACGCAAAACTTGTCATAATGCTTCGCAAATTTTTTAAACAAATTAAATGACAAGAATCAAACCAGATGATGTTTATTCTGATGTTTACTCTGAGGCAAACAAAGTGTTTTTGAAGGGCCGCATATTCTGTTATGACATCCTCTGTATACAGAGTAAGAGTTACGCACATAAAAGAAGATTAATGTCAATCTAAAATCGACAAAATCTCCTATCATGTGAGGAATACATTACGGTGAGTGATAGTTTATGCATATTAATGGGTAACTGATATGTACAAAGTTTGCTTAAGAATTATTTGTTATTGTTAACTTTTTATTTTAGGGAATCGTCACAAGTTTTATCGATAAATATTTTCTTATTTGAGTAAGTGTCGTTTCCATCGCCATAGTGAAATATACAAAATAAATACAAAATCGGGTGTATGTAAATGTGTCACAAGTGTATCTTTGCTTGAATTAATATTAGGCAAATAGACAGCAGTGTACAGTGGTATGTTGAGGACACGTTCTTTTCACAAATAAGAGAACATGAGCTGACAACGTATAATTCCGTGAGTCCTCGAGATCAAATTAAAATATGCCGAGCGAACGAAATTATAATGAACCGCGTCATATTTATTAAACGTTTCTCAATCAGTAGAAAAAATACCGAAGCCTTAAATTCTTTACATCAAATAAGAACTTATACAGCACGTTATTTATGTAAACGCATGCAGGTAATATCAACATTGGGTAATATATCTAACTGGAATAAGTGTACATTTACAAATGCTAGACGCATTGTGTTGCCATGTTTCAAAACAATACACACCACCTATAGATATACACTGACCCAAAATGAAAACTTTACATCGATTTCAAGAGTATATATTTTGTTGATAAATGTATATTCGAGGTTAATTTTTGTTCATTGAAGCTTCAATGCAATATCAATGTGTGTATGCAATTTACTGGGGGAAAATCAGACAATGCATAGTTTTTATGAACAATTAAGTGGATAGGGGTCGAAATTAAAATTCCAGAAAAATTTAGATTATCACACAACATTTGGAGAAAATAAAGTACTGACTGAGTGATTTTATAAGAAGCATCAGTAACCAGTGTGACCGCCATGTTTAAGAATGCATTATGGTATACGTCGCCTCATTGAATTTACGTAACGTTGTATGACCACGTTTGGAATACGTTGCCATTCTAACACAAGTGCATTTCGGAGGTCATTTATGGTATCAATGTGATGCTTTGACCTGGCTCTCCGACCCAATTCATCCTATATGTGTTATGTTGGGTTCAAGGCTGGGGATACAGCGGGCCAAGGCAAGACGTTAACATTATTTTGAGCAAGGAATTGTGTAGTTATACGCACCTTATGAGGCGTTACATTGTCATGCTGGAAAGTGCCAGGTCCGTTATTTTGCATGAATGTTATCATTGTATTGTTTAAAACATTGATATAACCTTGAGCATTGAGATTTCCTTGGATAATGACCAGATCAGTTTTCAGATTCCCGATTATCCCACCCCAGACCATAATACTGCCACCACCAAATCTGTATCTCTCCTGAATACAACAATCTGCAAGTCTTTCATTTCTTCGGCAATAGGAGCGTATTCTGCCATCTTCATGGCTGACAGTAAACCGTGACTCATCGCTAAAAAGTATCGATTGCCACTGGTTGCGCGTGAAATGCAAATGACGTCGTGCCCATAACAGTCTGGCAGCTCAGTGACGAGCTGTCAAAATCTGCCCAGCATATGGACGACGAGCACGAATAGGAACACGGTTCTGTGCATGAACCCCGTAACGCCGAGCAGTAATGGTTGCTGGTAAAAACGATTACGTAGGTGAGTAAACGTGATAACGCGATCAGTTCGTAACGTTGTAGCACGTACGCGACCGGGTCTTGCACGATGTTGTACCGGTTCGCAAGATTATGAATAGTCTGTCTGGAGCAGCCAAAATGACGCGCTACGTTATTTACCATTAACTCCGCCCGAAGCATACCAATAGCCTGGTTTCTCTGATCTTCAGAAAGACGTGGCATCACTAAATGCAATTGATTTTTAAAACAAATTCAATATTTTTTATCTGTGCTCAGCAGCAAATGATTACTTGTCGGTGTAAAATCTGTAAGTGAAACCAATAATGCTGCGGGCGTGCAAAGTAAGGATTTTTTTCCTGTTTGGACGCATGAATATACCGGCGATATTTAAAACAATTGCATAATCGTTATCCGCAATGAAATCGTGATAAACATGTGTAACACTTACAGCAACATATATACTAACAATACAAATATTCAAAAAAACACAGTGTAAAGTTTTCATTTGGGGTCAGTGTACATAGACCAAATATCAACACGAAGCGTACATTCTTAATACATAAAATGGAATATTTAAACATATAAAGCAAAGGAAAAATAGAACAGAACAAGATCTGACATTATACATATGAATGCAATATATTCAAGCTAAACACGTTTCTTATGTTAAAGTTATAAAATTATTACAAAATATGAACGTCAAAATATAATACCTTTATCGTATTTCTACTAATTTGGCATGAACTTGAACATGAACTCAATTACCCTCGGTCCCGATTGCTAGCAACACAAAATGCTGGCATGTTATAACAAGTCGCCATCGTCAACTATATAATGTCCGAACGCACGATCTCCAGTAAGAGCGGCCCACATTTTATCCACTACTTTACCAACTTCCGTCAACATATAGAGTGATAATTAAGCGACATAGAGAACATTTTTAAATACGAATTCCATATATGTCTCTTCTCGTCTGTATTTGAACAGAGTGGCTCAATGTCGGTAGCAGTTTGCTGTTGACTGCATTTAACGTATAAAACTAGCACTCATGTAATACTTAACTATCGCCACATAACATATTTATATAGTATTGAAAAAATGACATTGTAATGTGATCATAATCAACACTTGCATGATAAAAGAAATATTTAAGTTCCTGTTTTGACGAAACTTTAAATTATGCAGATAGAAACCGCGTTGTGTTACATGCCGCGTTGTGATAGTAGCCGCGTTGTGATACATGCTGCATTGTGTTAGAGGCCGCGTTGTGTAAGAGGTCGCGTTGTGTAATAGGCCGCGTATTGATTGTAGCCGCGTTGTAATAAAAGGCCGCATTATGTTAGATGTCGCGTTATGATAGAAACCGCGTAGTGATAGTAGCCGCGTTGTGTTAGAGGCTGTATTGTGTTAGAGGCCGCGCTGTGTTAGATGCCGCTTTGTGTTAGAGGCCGCGTTGTGTTAGAGGCTGTATTGTGTTAGAGACTGCATTGTGTTAGAGGCTGCGTTGTGTTATAGGCCGCGTTGTTATAGTAGCCGCGTTGTAATAGAGGCCGCATTGTGTTAGAAGCCGCGTCGTGATAGAAACCGCGTAGCGATAGTAGCCGCGTTGTGTTATATGTTGCGTTCTGATATAAGCCGCGTTGTGTTAGAGGCCGCGTTGTGTTAGAGGCCGCGTTGTGTAAGAGGCTGTATTGTGTTTGAGGCCGCGTTGGGTTAGAGGCCGCGTTGTGTTAGAGGCCGCGTTATGATAGTAGCCGCGTTGTGTTAGAAGCCGCGTTGTGTAAGAGGCTGTATAGAGGCTGTATTGTACTAGAAGTCGCGTTGTGTTAGAGGTTGTATTGTATTAAAAGTTGCGTTGTGTTAGAGGCTGTATTGTGTTCGAAGACGAGATGTGTTAGAGGCTGTATTGTGTTATAAGTCGGGTTGTGTTAGAGGCCACGTTGTGATAGAGGCTGCATTGTGAGAAGCCGTGTTGTGATAGAGGCCGCGTTGTGATAGAAGCCGCGTTGTGATAGAAACCGCGTAGTGATAGTAGTAGCGTTGTAACAGGTTGTATTGTGTTAGAAGTCGCGTTGTGTTAGAGGTTGTATTGGGTTAGAAGTCGCGTTTTTTTAATGGCCGCGTTGTGATAAATGAAACATTTGTTAGAAGCCGCGTTGTGATAGAAGCCGCATTGTGATAGTGGCCGCGTTATAATAGTGGCCGCGTTGTAATAGAAGCCGCGTTGTGATAGAAACCGCGTAGTGATAGTAGTAGCGTTGTAACAGGTTGTATTGTGTTAGAAGTCGCGTTGTGTTAGAGGTTGTATTGGGTTAGAAGTCGCGTTTTTTTAATGGCCGCGTTGTGATAAATGAAACATTTGTTAGAAGCCGCGTTGTGATAGAAGCCGCATTGTGATAGTGGCCGCGTTGTGTTAGAAGCTGCGTTGTGATAGTAGCCGCTTTTTGTTATAAGCAGCGTTGTGGTAGAAGCGAGTTGTGAAAGAAAATACGTTGTGTTAGAAGCTGCGTTGTGTTAGAAGTCGCGTTGTGTTAGAAGCTGCGTTGTGTTAGAAGTTAAGTTGTGAGCAGCCGTTCTGGACGTAAAAGCAATAGAGAAAGTTGTACATTATATTATCAAGGTAAAAAGAGAAACATCAATAGTATTGAACATAAATTTAACCGAAATATAATTCTTCCTTTAAGATATCACGCAACAATGAAACACCATTCTACATGACTGCTGCAAACTGACTGAACTGTTAGTGCTTACAGAAATCTACTATACAGCAACAATCATTCAGAAGTTAAAAATGAAAATAATAAAACAACTACAGTATATGAAATATAGTTTACTCGCACCCATTGCAAATAATATAATAGTCAGTAACTTACATAACCACTATCTTTGAATTTAGGAAGTCAAAACCTTGTAAAATTTACAGTTAAACCAGATCATGTACTACCTAGTAGAATTAAATCCGCTTATCAATTATTTTATTCCGCAAGATTAATTTCAATTAGTTCAATTTTAACTTTCACATAATCCTGAACATTAAGTCATAAATAATTAATTTACCATTAGCGGATAGAAGCTGGACTGAGGGAATCAATAAGCCAGTTGAAAGTATGTGACTGGTAAATGGTCACATCTAATGCACGTTCAAGTGAGTCCCATCTCCATACAAATCTTTCACAAATCCAAATTCGAACATATTGGTAAATAAACAGAATCCATAAAACATGATCAAATCACTGTGTGCTTCCATTATATAGATCAGTGTTCATATATGCGCACTTCCATTTTGAAAGTATAAGGTATGAAAAAAATAATATGATTTAATTTTACATGTTAAATAACAAAATAACTATTTAAACGAGGTCACAGATGTTTAAACATCCACTGCATCGCGCTGTACAACGGATGAATGTTTTTTACGATAACGATACGGTGTCACCGGGTTTTATCTCAGCTGGAGTAGGATAATAACCGAATTATCCGTAAAATGCATTCCGATGTAACATCGGATTATGTGACGACAGCACACGTTCATGTTTTGAACTTTTGAAATAAATGAAAAATACTTGAAGGTCAAAGATTACTAATTCTATCGTGAGCCTCATCAATATAAAATCACCTCTTGTACCTAGATTAAGAGGTTAAGAACACTCTTGATATATTATCCACAAATTTTGAGTGTTTTTGATTAAGCACTATAGCGGTATAAATCATATATCCTACTGATATAAGCAGATTAAGAGCATTCAATATATTCTTTAATTATTCATTAATAACATAATCTGTGATAGCATAACATTATAAAACCTATGATTGCTTGGCATGAAGTGTACTGAAATATGAACACGAATCTATGATAATTTCGGAAGAACTTTCACTTTGAATACACAGTTGAAAAAACTACAGATAGACAAATTATTTGATATTCATTATTGCTGTCAATGTTGTATATATCTTTTAATCGATATAAATATGCCTTAAGACGCCAACAATATGCCTTAAGACGCCAACAATATGCCTTAAGCCGCCAACAGCTAGCTAACAGCGGTTTTGATACATGTACATCTGGGTCAGGAGAGTGCAGTCATAGTCATGCAGCTTCCTGTAATATTGTTCTGAAACTCGGCATATTGTTTAATCCCATCACTTTGTAATACATGTATTTTTTTAATTAGTGACACGTTACATGAGTTATACTAATATATCAACTTGATCGTTTAACACATATACGTGAATGTTTTTCGCTAAGTCGTATTTTGTACTGATCCGAGAAATACAGTAAGGTGCCAAAAGTATTGGTAACAATGGCGACCATATTGATTTTAATGAGCTTGTTAAGATTTCTCTCCCTTTAATGATTTAGCAAGCAGTTAGTATTGGCCTTTAAATCATGGTTTTTTGCTCGTTTTATGCTTCTAAAACGTGACGGCAGCATTTTTGCATTGTTTATAATACAGAGAACAATAAAGCGTCATTTACACAGAGAACAATACAGCGTCATTTACACAGAGAACACAAGAGCGTCATTTACATAGAGAACACAACAGCGTCATTTACACAGAGAACAATACAGCGTCATTTACACAGAGAAAAATACAGCGTCATTTACACAGAGAACACAACAGCGTCTTTTACACAGAGAATAATACAGCGTCATTTACACATAGAACAATACAGCATCATTTACACAGAGAACACAACAGCGTCATTAACACAGAGAACAATACAGCGTCATTTACACAGAGAACACAACAGCGTCATTTACACAGAGAACAATACAGCGTCATTTACACAGAGAACAATACAGCGTCATTTACACAGACAACAATACAAGGTCATTAACACAGAGAACAATAAAGCGTCATTTACACAGAGAACAATACAGCGTCATTTACACAGAGAAGAATACAGCGTCATTTACACAGAGAACAATACAGCATCATTTACACAGAGAATAATACAGCATCATTTACACAGAGAAAACAACAGCGTCATTTACACAGAGAACAATACAGCGTCATTTACACAGAGAACAATACAGCGTCATTTACACAGAGAACAATACAGCGTCATTTACACAGATAACAATACAGCGTCATTTACACAGCGAACAATACAGCGTCATTTACACAGAGAACACAACAGCGTCATTTATACAGAGAACAATACAGCGTCATTTACACAGAGAACAATACAGCGTCATTTACACAGCGAACAATACAGCGTCATTTACACAGACAAGTGCTGCGGGAAAAAAGAGAGTGTTCTGGTGTTTGCATATGATATATTGGACAGTCGACGAACATTGGGAAAACGTTATATTTTCTTTTGAAAGACAGGTTATAATTGGTGGTAACAACAGGGTGTATATTTGGAGAAAACTGTGTAAAGGACGTCTACCAGATCTTTCAATGGACCAGTATTTCCCCCGGCATAAATATTCAGAAAATATGGCTAGTTTATGCTAATTGAAAATTTAACATGGCCGCCATTTTAACCAATACTTTAGGCATCTTACTGTACTTTCATGTATTTATTACAGTAACACATCACCACTGTCCGTCAAATCTATAACCACACATACCACTGTCCGTCAAATCTATAACCACACATACCACTGTCCGTCAAATCTATAACCAGACATCACCACTGTCCGTCAAATCTATAACCACACATACCACTGTCCGTCAAATCTATAACCAGACATCACCACTGTCCGTCAAATCTATAACCACACATACCACTGTCCGTCAAATCTATAACCAGACATCACCACTGTCCGTCAAATCTATAACCACACATCACCACTGTCCGTCAAATCTATAACCACACATCACCACTGTCCGTCAAATATATAACCACACATACCACTGTCCGTCAAATCTATAACCACACATCACCACTGTGTGTCAAATCTATAACCACACATCACCACTGTCCGTCAAATCTATAACCACACATACCACTGTCCGTAAAATCTATAACCACACATACCACTGTCCGTCAAATCTATAACCACACATACCACTGTCCGTCAAATCTATAACCACACATCACCACTGTCCGTCAAATCTATAACCACATATCACCACTGTCCGTCAAATCTATAACCACATATCACCATTGAACATTCAAATTCAATAGCAATAAATACCCATGGCAAATAGTGTCAATATGGCAAAACAGAAAATACCATTTGTTATAAGATGTATTTTTACGTTGGCATGCGTAAACAGGGCTACCAAAAATGGACGTACATCTCAAAACATGATTAATAGGTTTATGCCTCATTTATTGAATCACAATAATGTAATTAAATGCAGGTAATGACAGGATCATATAGTGTATGGCTTGCGTAGGGTGCAGGTAATGACAGGATCATATAGTGTATGGCTTGCGTAGGGTGCAGGTAATGACAGGATCATATAGTGTATGGCTTGCGTAGGGTGCAGGTAATGACAGGATCATATAGTGTATGGCTTGCGTAGGGTGCATGTAATGACAGGATCATATAGTGTATGGCTTGCGTAGGGTGCAGGTAATGACAGGATCATATAGTGTATGGCTTGCGTAGGGTGCATGTAATGACAGGATCATATAGTGTATGGCTTGCGTAGGGTGCATGTAATGACAGGATCATATAGTGTATGGCTTGCGTAGGGTGCATGTAATGACAGGATCATATAGTGTATGGCTTGCGTAGGGTGCATGTAATGACAGGATCATATAGTGTATGGCTTGCGTAGGGTGCATGTAATGACAGGATCATATAGTGTATGGCTTGCGTAGGGTGCATGTAATGACAGGATCATATAGTGTATGGCTTGCGTAGGGTGCATGTAATGACAGGATCATATAGTGTATGGCTTGCGTAGGGTGCATGTAATGACAGGATCATATAGTGTATGGCTTGCGTAGGGTGCATGTAATGACAGGATCATATAGTGTATGGCTTGCGTAGGGTGCATGTAATGACAGGATCATATAGTGTATGGCTTGCGTAGGGTGCAGGTAATGACAGGATCATATAGTGTATGGCTTGCGTAGGGTGCATGTAATGACAGGATCATATAGTGTATGGCTTGCGTAGGGTGCATGTACGCAATATCTGGAAAATTGAATTATCAACAAAAGTGTAATTGTTTGAACAGCACGAATAAAACCCTGCTTCAAAAGCACTCCAAAATATATTCATCTAAACGTTTTATACCATTCCTACAAGATAACAATTTTTATTGTTTAATTTAGATTTGATTGTCGTAAATTCAATTGACACTTATTTGTGAAACACTTGACGCGAGGCGATATACGTACGTGTACGTAGATAATATTATTTGAAAATTGAGGACATGTAAGAGTTTGCAAGTACCTGGGAAGGACATGATCCTATCATAAAACAACTCCATTCTTCCACATAAGCTTACTTAGACACAAATTGTCAGCGACTTTACATACACAAGACGTATTTTAAAAAAACGTATCTTCCTTATAAAACATTTTGTCCTGGGTGCATTGACTGACTTTCATGTTCATTCATGGTCACCGTGTTATACTATGCCGTACTCTGGATCGCTCCCCTCACGTCATAATCTTTTGTAGATATAGACTAAGAATTTGAATTCATACTGTAGTTGCGTCTGAAGAATTACTCTTCGTTGTTAAGAAATGACGCACCAATGTATATTCGCCCGTATTATATGTCAAACATTTAAAATATTGTAATACAATTCTTAACTGAAACTGGTATCATGCATAATAAAGGCATAGTAATAGATGATTATTACGAAGGGGAACCAATATATCTAGGACTCAGCATTTTCATTGCTTTTTGTTGCTGGTTACGCTATTTCTTTGGTGTCCAATATCCGTTCTCACTGCGGAGTATATTGATGTTATTGTCACTGGTGTTTAAAACATCAGCCATGCTATATTGACAATTTAAAGCATGACAGAAGTCTAGTCTTAGTGATGTCAGATCTTTGAGCAGACAGGAAATTATAAAGTTTCGTCTATGAATGGATGCATGGAATTTTAATGAAACTCTTTGCATAAAGCCTTTCCCGCGTTTTCATACATTGTTCCTCGTATCAAAGCACTCATACGCACAATATCAACATCCCAAGTATCTACTATACACGTACACATAGAAAGTTAGAGTGTACTCATACGCACACTATCAACATCCCAAGTATCTACTATACACGTACACATAGAAAGTTAGAGTGTACTCATACGCAGAATATCAACATCCCAAGTATCTACTATACACGTACACATAGAAAGTTAGAGTGCACTCATACGTACAATATCAACATCCCAAGTATCTACTATACACGTACACATAGAAAGTTAGAGTGTACTCATACGCACAATATCAACATCCCAAGTATCTACTATACACGTACACATAGAAAGTTAGAGTGCACTCATACGTACAATATCAACATCCCAAGTATCTACTATACACGTACACATAGAAAGTTAGAGTGTACTCATACGCACAATATCAACATCCCAAGTATCTACTATACACGTACACATAGAAAGTTAGAGTGCACTCATACGCACAATATCAACATCCCAAGTATCTACTATACACGTACACATAGAAAGTTAGAGTGTACTCATACGCAGAATATAAAAAATATTGCCATATACAACTTTTTAAATGAATTTTTTTTTTTAATATTAGTATGTCCACGATGTTATACACATAGTTGCACAATACATGTGTTGATGCACTTGAAGTTTAATAAATAAATGTAAGAATGGGATGATAGTTTTTAATAGTCTCATTTACATCCTGATGTTAAAACATGATGTACATGTGTGCGTTTGTGAATGCGTGTTTAATTGTGTGTGTACGTGCGTGTGCGTGTGTGATTCTTGTTTGTTTGTGTGTGTTTATATTGTTAATAGAAGGCCATATTGAAAAAAAGATGTACACTTAATTGTTAACCTTAAATATGTAACCTTCTGAAAATAAAGAATTTATTATTATTATTATACGTTTAAGCATGTGAAGTATGAACTCACGAAATGCTTAAGTCATCTGTAAACAATACCGCAAGAGTTTGACAAATACATAACTCATCTTGTCTAATATTTCATTTATCTAATATATTTAGTTTATTTAAAAGAAGTGTATTTAATCATTCAATTAGATAAGATATTAATTCATTGCATTTTTATTTTCACAAAGAGTTGCTCCGATCAACTATGTAAAGAAAGTGGTATTTGTAAATTCTCAAGATTACTCTGTAAAGTTAATTCTCTGATGCAAACATTTAAAATTCACTTATAACAGTTGAGCGTTTGTGTGAGATCAAAATGGTAGCATTGTATAATATACTTTGTGTTAAACGAAAAACATTTGAGAACATACGGAATTTTTTTCAGTTGAATGAACTGAGGGACAACTACATTACGTCTAGATTGTATATTGTAAACAAGCCATAGCAATATACGAGTGGTTTAGACGTCATTGAAAATCATACATTCTGATAAAAAATATATATCACTTGTTTTAATTTGTCTTAATGAGTATCTGAGTTGAAAACAATTCATGCTATCAGATACTGTGAAGAAGCAAATAGGCACTAGGTAGAAGATTTGAAGTGCAAAATTAAAATCATCGTTTTGTCCACTTAAGATAAAGTTTCTCGTATCAAGCTTCCTGTGATTGAGAAGAAAACATAAACAACTTGAGAAGAAAGTCACCTTATCGTGCACTAAGTCTGTTTTCAATTAGCTATATTGAATGATACACAGACAATATTAATTAATAGACAGCACTTATTTTAATTCGATCCTTAACAAATTACATCGGTGGCAATATCAATATAACAATGGCTGTTATGGAAAATATCAGAAGGGGCCTAAGGAACTCGCTGACTACAACGTGACAGATGAATGATACAAAGTAAACATTGTTTAACAATACGCTGTGGTTAAGATTAGTACGTTTACATGACAAGTTTGAGGTTCAATAGGTTGCAATTCGATTACATTGATTCAATAAATGTATGATAAATGTAGAGATATGATGTGAATATTGAATCATGACATAATACTAGAGCATCATAGTGATTCATAAAGTGTATGACATATTATTTTTATAAAAAATGTTGAAACCAAATAAATATTCAATAATCCATAGATTATTAATACATAATACAATATGTGATAATCTATAAGGGTTTTAAGTCAGCTCATATATCACTTATGTCTGGGAACAGAGATTATAGCAAACAATAGATAACATTTTAAAAGCTACTTTGTTTAAACGATATTTACACTCTACATTTTCCTCCATTGAAAAACAGACAAGATGTATAAAACCAGAAGTGACAGCTACATTGATAAATATATATCTATCATTTGTAACCACAAGTCTCAGGATATATTCACACTGTCTCATGATATTCAATTTCGTCAAATCACAAAACTGACTATAACCACAAACTAATATAATAGCGTTCCATAGTTTTTGACGTTCATGGAAGTTTTTATGGCAAAAGCAAATTAATGTTTAGTTATATTTTCAGTTTGTAAAGCATATTTACGACATATCTGTACATACAGTCGTGACAAAAATTGCACTGCCTGTCCTTACATACAGTTATCATTGTCACCTGGTGCCTGTTCTTACATACAGTTATCATTGTCACCTGGTGCCTGTTCTTACATACAGTTATCATTGTCACCTGGTGCCTGTTCTTACATACAGTTATCATTGTCACCTGGTGCCTGTTCTTACATACAGTTATCAGTGTCACCTGGTGCCTGTTCTTACATACAGTTATCAGTGTCACCTGGTGCCTGTTCTTACATACAGTTATCAGTGTCACCTGGTGCCTGTTCTTACATACAGTTATCATTGTCACCTGGTGCCTGTTCTTACATACAGTTATCATTGTCACCTGGCGCCTGTTCTTACATACAGTTATTATTCTCACCTGGTGCCTGTTCTTACATACAGTTATCATTGTCACCTGGCGCCTGCCCTTACATACAGTTATCATTGACACCTGGCACCTGTCCTTACATACATTTATCATTGTCACATGGCGCCTGTTCTTACATACAGTTATCATTGTCACCTGGCGCCTGTTCTTACATACAGTTATCATTGTCACCTGGTGCCTGTTCTTACATACAGTTATCATTGTCACCTGGTGCCTGTTCTTACATACAGTTATCATTGTCACCTGGTGCCTGTTCTTACATACAGTTATCATTGTCACCTGGTGCCTGTTCTTACATACAGTTATCATTGTCACCTGGTGCCTGTTCTTACATACAGTTATCAGTGTCACCTGGTGCCTGTTCTTACATACAGTTATCAGTGTCACCTGGTGCCTGTTCTTACATACAGTTATCATTGTCACCTGGTGCCTGTTCTTACATACAGTTATCATTGTCACCTGGTGCCTGTTCTTACATACAGTTATCATTGTCACCTGGCGCCTGTTCTTACATACAGTTATTATTCTCACCTGGTGCCTGTTCTTACATACAGTTATCATTGTCACCTGGCGCCTGTCCTAACCTACATTTATCATTGTCACCTGGCGCCTGTCCCTACATACAGATATCATTGTCACCTGGCGCCTGTCCTTACATACAGATATCATTGTCACCTGGTGCCTGTCCCTACATACAGATATCATTGTCACCTGGCGCCTGTCCTTACATACATTTGTCATTGTCATCTGGCGCCTGTCCTTACATACAGATATCATTGTCACCTGGTGCCTGTCCTTACATACATTTGTCATTGTCATCTGGCGCCTGTCCTTACATATATTTATCATTGTCACCTGGCGCCTGTCCTTACATACATTTATCATTGTCACCTGGCAACTGTTCTTACATACATTTATCATTGTCACCTGGCGCCTGTCCTTACATACATTTATCATTGTCACCTGGAGCCTGTCCTTACATACATTTATCATTGTCACCTGGCGCCTGTCCTTACATACATTTATCATTGTCACCTGGCAACTGTTCTTACATATATTTATCATTGTCACCTGGCGCCTGTCCTTACATACATTTATCATTGTCACCTGGCGCCTGTCCTTACATACATTTATCATTGTCACCTGGCGCCTGTCCTTACATACAGTTATCATTGTCACCTGGCAACTGTTCTTACAAACATTTATCATTGTCATCTGGCGCCTGTCCTAACATATATTTATCATTGTCATCTGGCGCCTCTCCTTACATACAGTTATCATTGTCATCTGGCGCCTGTCCTAACATATATTTATCATTGTCATCTGGCGCCTCTCCTTACATACATGTATCATTGTCATCTGGCGCATGTCCTTACATACATTTATCATTGTCATCTGGTGCCTGTCCTTACATACAGTTATCATTGTCACCTGGCGCCTGTCCTTACATACAGTTAGCATTGTCACCTGGCGCCTGTCCTTACATACAATTATCATTGTCATCTGGCACCTGTCCTTACATACAGTTATCATTGTCACCTGCACCTGTCCTTACATACAATTATCATTGTCATCTAGCTCCTGTCCTTACATACATGTATCATTGTCATCTGGCGCCTGTCCTTACATACATGTATCATTGTCACCTGACGCCTGTCCTTACATACATGTATCATTGTCACCTGGCGCCTGTCCTTACATACATTTATCATTGTCATCTGGCGCCTGTCCTTACATACATGTATCATTGTCACCTGGCGCCTGTCCTTACATACATGTATCATTGTCATCTGGCGCCTGTCCTTACATACATGTATCATTGTCATCTGGCGTCTGTCCTTACATACATGTATCATTGTCACCTGGCGCCTGTCCTTACATACAGTTATCATTGTAAAACATTTTTACCGCGGGATTTCTTCTTAAAATGACAAAATGTGGAATATTGTGAGAATGGGTAGCAAATGGAATAAGAAATAATACCTCTCCTCTGTTGCACCAAGTTCCACCTTTGACTTATATTATCTCTTTCAATATTACGTTTCTATTTCGATGTATATCGTATCTTATCAACATTTCAGCAGTTAATACTCTGTTTACACAACTACATGTATAATAAAATCAAGATTTCAATAGGAAAACCACTTTATTAAGAGAAGCCGAAGTTAAATCCCGCAGGGTAGCCAATAATTATATCAGTTCGAAATGGGCACACTACAGACATATTGTATATTGCTTTGTACTAAAACCACTAGATTTGCATTTATGTCTATATTACCAACAGAAACCTTGTAACAGTACCTTGAACAGACCCAGTGCATACAAATTATAGTAATTTCATTGTTTACAACAACTGAAGAGATAACAAAATGGAAACCTATTACTCTAGCATTGCCTTGTTAATCTGAGAGATTTAATGGCTTCGTTGTTACAATCAGCAATATTTATTATATCAGTTTTTATGATACATCGCAAAAATGGAGTGTTCTTTAAACCAAACGTTAAACAGTGTGTTTATTGTTATTACTTAATTTAAAAATCGTAAACAGTGACAGTAGAAAGAATAAATAACATTATAATATAACTCAACTATATGACTATTTTTAGATATGTATACAGATGTTGTACAGAACGCTTAACATGTGTAGAGGGCGCTACTTCGCAATCTTATCATTTAACATTTGATATAAATGATTTCATTAGATCAATTTGACTTGCATTGTATAGTATTCCGGTAAATAGATAGCATACTCGTTTTACTGTCGTTTAATTAATAACATTGATAATAGAATATGGTATACCTGGATTTACTTTCCAACAATGCTCTATTGTGAAACGTTTAGTATAACAATAAGTGTAAAATATCATAATTTAGGCTTTTTTGCTATATAATACGTATTGAGAGTTTATAATAAGTTTATAAAACTGAATCAAATTTCATGCTTTGAGATAAAACTGAACGTGGCAAAATGTTTACTTAATAATTAATTATTGTCAGCAAAATTGTCCTACTTAATTTATTAATTTTATATTAATTATTAATTTTCCCACGGCAGTTAACTATGCCTGTCATTTCTTTAGTTATTCTATTGAATAGTGACGGTCGATCCACAGTACAATTATCAAACGCAGTTTTAAAGCAAAACACTGAAGAGCCGTAATCAAGCGGCACAATGTCGTAAGGTATGAAGAGCCGTCGTCAAGCGGCATGATGTCTTGAAGTATGATAGCCGTCGTCTAGCGGCACAATGTCGTGAAGTATGAAGAGCCGTCGTCTAGCGGCACAATGTCGTAAGGTATGAAGAGCCGTCGTCTAGCGGCACAATGTCGTGAAGTATGATAGCCGTCGTCTAGCGGCACAATGTCTTGAAGTATGATAGCCGTCGTCTAGCGGCACAATGTCGTAAGGTATGAAGAGCCGTCGTCAAGCGACATGATGTCTTGAAGTATGATAGCCGTCGTCTAGCGGCACAATGTCGTGAAGTATGAAGAGCCGTCGTCTAGCGGCACAATGTCGTAAGGTATGAAGAGCCGTCGTCTAGCGGCACAATGTCGTGAAGTATGATAGCCGTCGTCTAGCGGCACAATGTCGTGAAGTATGATAGCCGTCGACTAGCGGCACAATGTCGTGAAGTATGATAGCCGTCGTCTAGCGGCACAATGTCGTGAAGTATGATAGCCGTCGTCTAGCGGCACAATGTCGTGAAGTATGATAGCCGTCTAGCGGCACAATGTCGTGAAGTATGACAGCCGTCGTCTAGCGGCACAATGTCGTGAAGTATGATAGCCGTCGTCTAGCGACACAATGTCGTGAAGTATGATAGCCGTCGTCTAGCGGCACAATGTCATGAAGTATGATAGCCGTCGACTAGCGGCACAATGTCGTGAAGTATGATAGCCGTCGTCTAGCGGCACAATGTCGTGAAGTATGATAGCCGTCGTCTAGCGGCACAATGTCGTGAAATATGATAGCCGTCGACTAGCGGTATGATGTCGTGAAGTATGATAGCCGTCGTCTAGCGGCACAATGTCGTGAGGTATGAAGAGCCGTCGTTTAGCGGCACAATGTCGTGAAGTATGATAGCCGTCGTCTAGCGGCACAATGTCGTGAAGTATGATAGCCGTCGTCTAGCGGCACAATGTCGTGAAGTATGATAGCCGTCGACTAGCGGCACAATGTCGTGAAGTATGATAGCCGTCGTCAAGCGGCACAATGTCATGAAGTATGATAGCCGTCGTCTAGCGGCCCAATGTCATGAAGTATGATAGCCTTCGTCTAGCGGCACAATGTCGTGAAGTATGATAGCCGTCGTCTAGCGGCACAATGTCGTGAAGTATGATAGCCGTCGACTAGCGGCACAATGTCGTGAAGTATGACAGCCGTCGTCTAGCGGCACAATGTCGTGAAGTATGATAGCCGTCGTCTAGCGGCACGATGTCTTGAATTATGATAGCCGTCGTCTAGCGGCACAATGTCGTGAAGTATGATAGCCGTCGACTAGCGGCATGATGTCGTGAGGTATGAAGAGCCGTCGTCTAGCGGCACAATGTCGTGAAGTATGATAGCCGTCGTCTAGCGACACAATGTCGTGAAGTATGATAGCCGTCGACTAGCGGTATGATGTCGTGAAGTATGATAGCCGTCGTCTAGCGGCACAATGTCGTGAGGTATGAAGAGCCGTCGTCTAGCGGCACAATGTCGTGAAGTATGATAGCCGTCGTCTAGCGGCACAATGTCGTGAAGTATGATAGCCGTCGTCTAGCGGCACAATGTCGTGAAGTATGATAGCCGTCGTCAAGCGGCACAATGTCATGAAGTATGATAGCCTTCGTCTAGCGGCACAATGTCGTGAAGTATGATAGCCTTCGTCTAGCGGCACAATGTCGTGAAGTATGATAGCCGTCGTCTAGCGGCACAATGTCGTGAGGTATGAAGAGCCGTCGTCTAGCGGCACAATGTCGTGAAGTATGATAGCCGTCGACTAGCGGCACAATGTCGTGAAGTATGATAGCCGTCGACTAGCGGCATGATGTCGTGAGGTATGAAGAGCCGTCGTCTAGCGGCATGATGTTTTGAAGTATGATAGCCGTCGTCTAGCGGCACAATGTTGTGAGGTATGAAGAGCCGTCGTCTAGCGGCACAATGTCGTGAAGTATGATAGCCGTCGACTAGCGGCACAATGTCGTTATGTACGAAGAGCCGTCGACTAGCGGCACAATGTCGTGATGTATGAAGAGCCGTCGACTAGCGGCACAATGCCGTGAGGTATGATAGCCGTCGACTAGCGGCACAATGTCCTGAGGTATGAAGATTTGAGATCGCGAGATATTTGTAGATGCCTTAAATAATGAACCCATCAGAAGAAATTGTTCATAATCATTTAATCAATAGTTTTCGATAAAACATTACTTTAGATGATTCCATCGATTTTGAATGACTTATGAAGAATCCTCCTAATCTATCCACCATTTGGTAATGTAATTAAAGAGGTAATTGGTACATAACACTAGTTCATTATTTGGTATTTGCTTTCTCAAAGTCCTAAAATATCAAAATTGATAGATAACTAATAGCATTGGAGTTATGTATTTAACATACGGACACATTCTGTTACACACAGTACGAGCTCTTTGTGTTCCTGTCCTCCACTCCTTCTTGGCCTCACAGTATACCGATCTTATACCAATGGCAATATAAATATTTGTATCACTATCGTAGTCGTTGAAATTGTATTTATTTGTGCACAAAGTTATACAAAGTATGTACTAGGTTGGTATTGGGAAATTGTTGCATATTTGACAGCATATGACATCGTACAGTGATAGTGTAGTATATCCTAGGTTGGGGTTCGGACATTGTTGCATATTTGACAGTATATGACATCGTATAGTGATAGTGTAGTATGTCCTAGGTTGGTATTCGGACATTGTTATATATTTGACAGTATATGACATCGTATAGTGATAGTGTAGTATGTCCTAGGTTGGTATTCGGACATTGTTGCATATTTGACAGTATTTGACATCGTATAGTGATAGTGTAGTATGTCCTATGTTGGTATTCGGACATTGTTGCATATTTGACAGTATATGACATCGTACAGTGATAGTGTAGTATGTCATTGGCTGGTATTCGGACATTGTTGCATATTTGACAGTATTTGACATTGTACAGTGATAGTGTAGTATGTCATAGGTTGGTATACGAACATTGTTGCATATTTTACAGTATTTGACATTGTACAGTGATAGTGTAGTATGTCATAGATTGGTATACGAACATTGTTGCATATTTTACAGTATTTGACATCGTATAGTGATAGTGTAGTATGTCCTATGTTGGTATACGAACATTGTTGCATATTTGACAGTATATGACATCGTATAGTGATAGTGTAGTATGTCATAGATTGGTATACGAACATTGTTGCATATTTGACAGTATATGACATCGTACAGTGATAGTGTAGTATGTCATCGGTTGGTATACGAACATTGTTGCATATTTGACAGTATATGACATCGTATAGTGATAGTGTAGTATGTCATAGGTTGGTATACGAACATTGTTGCATATTTGACAGTATATGACATCGTATAGTGATAGTGTAGTATGTCATAGGTTGGTATACGAACATTGTTGCATATTTGACAGTATATGACATCGTATAGTGATAGTGTAGTAGGTCATAGGTTGGTATACGAACATTGTTGCATATTTGACAGTATATGACATCGTACAGTGATAGTGTAGTATGTCATAGGTTGGTATACGGACATCGTTGCATATTTGACAGTATATGACATCGTACAGTGATAGTGTAGTGTGTCATAGGTTGGTATACGAACATTGTTGCATATTTGACAGTATATGACATCGTATAGTGATAGTGTAGTATGTCATAGGTTGGTATACGGACATTGTTGCATATTTGACAGTATTTGACATCGTATAGTGAAAGTGTAGTATGTCATAGGTTGGTATACGGACATTGTTGCATATTTGACAGTATTTGACATCGTACAGTGATAGTGTAGTATGTCATAGGTTGGTATACGGACATTGTTGCATATTTGACAGTATTTGACATCGTATAGTGAAAGTGTAGTATGGGAAGAAATGTACTAGTTTATTACAATGATGCTTGGTCAATATGTACAATGGTATGATATCAGCATTTATTATTGTATGCTGAATTTCTTATTATTGTCAAACAAGTTAATGTGGACTTAGATAGGAAAATATAAAATAATAGATTTTCCGTTGAAACGTGTTTGATATACATTATGCGATTGTCACTAACATAATAATAGTGCTATACAAATGTGCTTTAATAAAAGATGTAGTTCACGACAAATGTTTCCTATCTCTAAAACACAGCTATTATAAGATAAATGTTTCCTGTCTCTATCACACAGCTACTGTAAGATAAATGTTTCCTATATCTAACACACAGCTACTGTAAGATAAATGTTTCCTTTCTCTAACACACAGCTACTATAAGATAAATGTTTCCTATCTCTAACACACAGCTACTGTAAGATAAATGTTTCCTATATCTCTAACACACAGCTACTGTAAGATAAATGTTTCCTATATCTCTAACACACAGCTACTGTAAGATAAATGTTTCCTTTCTCTAACACACAGCTACTGTAAGATAAATGTTTCCTATATCTCTAACACACAGCTACTGTAAGATAAATGTTTCCTTTCTCTTACACACAGCTACTATAAGATAAATGTTTCCTTTCTCTAACACACAGCTACTGTAAGATAAATGTTTCCTATATCTCTAACACACATCTACTGTAAGATAAATGTTTCCTTTCTCTAACACACATCTACTATAAGATAAATGTTTCCTTTCTCTAACACACAGCTACTGTAAGATAAATGTTTCCTATATCTCTAACACACAGCTACTATAAGATAAATGTTTCCTTTCTCTAACACACAGCTACTGTAAGATAAATGTTTCCTTTCTCTAACACACAGCTACTGTAAGATAAATGTTTCCTTTCTCTATCACACATCTACTGTAAGATAATTGTTTCCTTTCTCTAACACACAGCTACTATAAGATAAATGTTTCCTATATCTCTAACACACAGCTACTATAAGATAAATGTTTCCTTTCTCTAACACACATCTACTGTAAGATAAATGTTTCCTATCTCTAACACACAGCTACTGTAAGATAAATGTTTCCTTTCTCTAACACACAGCTACAGTAAGATAAATGTTTCCTTTCTCTAACACACAGCTACTGTAAGATAAATGTTTCCTATATCTCTAACACACAGCTACTGTAAGATAAATGTTTCCTATCTCTAACACACAGCTACTATAAGATAAATGTTTCCTATCTCTAACACACAGCTAATGTAAGATAAATGTTTCCTATATCTCTAACACACAGCTACTGTAAGATAAATGTTTCCTATATCTCTAACACACAGCTACTGTAAGATAAATGTTTCCTATCTCTAACACACAGCTACTATAAGATAAATGTTTCCTTTCTCTAACACACAGCTACTGTAAGATAAATGTTTCCTATCTCTAACACACTGCTACTATAAGATAAATGTTTCCTATATCTCTAACACACAGCTACTATAAGATAAATGTTTCATATATCTCTAACACACAGCTACTGTAAGATAAATGTTTCCTTTCTCTAACACACAGCTACTGTAAGATAAATGTTTCCTATCTCTAACACACAGCTACTGTAAGATAAATGTTTCCTATCTCTAACACACAGCTACTGTAAGATAAATGTTTCCTATCTCTAACACACAGCTACTGTAAGATAAATGTTTCCTTTCTCTAACACACAGCTACTGTAAGATAAATGTTTCCTTTCTCTATCACACATCTACTGTAAGATAATTGTTTCCTTTCTTTAACACACAGCTACTGTAAGATAAATGTTTCCTATCTCTAACACACAGCTACTGTAAGATAAATGTTTCCTATATCTCTAACACACAGCTACTGTAAGATAAATGTTTCCTATCTCTAACACACAGCTACTATAAGATAAGTGTTTCCTATATCTCTAACACACAGCTACTATAAGATAAATGTTTCCTATCTCTAACACACAGCTACTGTAAGATAAATGTTTCCTATCTCTCTAACACACAGCTATTATAAGATAAATGTTTCCTATATCTCTAACACACAGCTACTATAAGATAAATGTTTCCTATCTCTAACACACAGCTACTGTAAGATAAATGTTTCCTATCTCTAACACACAGCTACTATAAGATAAATGTTTCCTATCTCTAACACACAGCTACTGTAAGATAAATGTTTCCTTTCTCTAACACACAGCTACTGTAAGATAAATGTTTCCTATATCTAACACACAGCTACTGTAAGATAAATGTTTCCTATATCTCTAACACACAGCTACTGTAAGATAAATGTTTCCTTTCTCTAACACACAGCTACTGTAAGATAAATATTTCCTATATCTCTAACACACATCTACTGTAAGATAAATGTTTCCTATATCTCTAACACACATCTACTGTAAGATAAATGTTTCCTATATCTAACACACAGCTACTGTAAGATAAATGTTTCCTATATCTCTAACACACAGCTACTGTAAGATAAATGTTTCCTTTCTCTAACACACAGCTACTGTAAGATAAATGTTTCCTATCTCTAACACACAGCTACTGTAAGATAAATGTTTCCTTTCTCTAACACACAGCTACTGTAAGATAAATGTTTCCTTTCTCTAACACACAGCTACTGTAAGATAAATGTTTCCTTTCTCTAACACACAGCTACTGTAATATAAATGTTTCCTATCTCTAACACACAGCTACTGTAAGATAAATGTTTCCTTTCTCTATCAAACAGCTACTGTAAGATAAATGTTTCCTTTCTCTAACACACAGCTACTGTAAGATAAATGTTTCCTTTCTCTATCAAACAGCTACTGTAAGATAAATGTTTCCTTTCTCTATCAAACAGCTACTGTAATATAAATGTTTCCTATCTCTAACACACAGCCACTGTAAGATAAATGTTTCCTATCTCTAACACACAGCTACTGTAAGATAAATGTTTCCTATCTCTAACACACAGCTACTGTAAGATAAATGTTTCCTTTTTCTATCACACAGCTACTATAAGATAATTGTTTCCTTTCTCTAACACACAGCTACTGTAAGATAAATGTTTCCTTTCTCTATCACACAGCTACTATAAGATAATTGTTTCCTATCTCTAACACACAGCTACTGTAAGATAAATGTTTCCTTTCTCTAACACACAGCTACTGTAAGATAAATGTTTCCTATCTCTAACACACAGCTACTATAAGATAAATGTTTCCTATCTCTAACACACAGCTACTGTAAGATAAATGTTTCCTTTCTCTAACACACAGCTACTGTAAGATAAATGTTTCCTTTCTCTAACACACAGCTACTGTAAGATAATTGTTTCCTATCTCTAACACACAGCTACTGTAAGATAAATGTTTCCTTTCTCTATCACACAGCTACTATAAGATAATTGTTTCCTATCTCTAACACACAGCTACTGTAAGATAAATGTTTCCTTTCTCTATCACACAGCTACTATAAGATAATTGTTTCCTTTCTCTAACACACAGCTACTGTAAGATAACTGTTTCCTATCTCTATCAAACAGCTACTGTAAGATAAATGTTTCCTTTCTCTAACACACAGCTACTGTAAGATAAATGTTTCCTATCTCTAACACACAGCTACTGTAAGATAAATGTTTCCTATCTCTAACACACAGCTACTGTAAGATAAGTGTTTCCTTTCTCTAACACACATCTACTGTAAGATAAATGTTTCCTATCTCTAACACACATCTACTGTAAGATAAATGTTTCCTTTCTCTAACACACAGCTACTATAAGATAAATGTTTCCTATCTCTAACACACAGCTACTATAAGATAAATGTTTCCTATCTCTAACACACAGCTACTGTAAGATAAATGTTTCCTATCTCTAACACACAGCTACTATAAGATAAATGTTTCCTTTCTCTAACACACAGCTACTGTAAGATAAATGTTTCCTATCTCTAACACACAGCTACTATAAGATAAATGTTTCCTATCTCTAACACACAGCTACTGTAAGAGAAATGTTTCCTTTCTCTAACACACAGCTACTGTAAGATAAATGTTTCCTTTCTCTAACACACAGCTACTGTAAGATAAATGTTTCCTATCTCTAACACACAGCTACTGTAAGAAAAATGTTTCCTATATCTCTAACACACAGCTACTGTAAGATAAATGTTTCCTATCTCTAACACACAGCTACTGTAAGATAAATGTTTCCTATCTCTAACACACAGCTACTGTAAGATAAATGTTTCCTTTCTCTATCACACAGCTACTGTAAGATAAATGTTTCCTTTCTCTAACACACAGCTACTGTAAGATAAATGTTTCCTTTCTCTAACACACAGCTACTATAAGATAAATGTTTCCTTTCTCTAACACACAGCTACTGTAAGATAAATGTTTCCTATATCTCTAACACACAGCTACTGTAAGATAAATGTTTCCTATCTCTAACACACAGCTACTGTAAGATAAATGTTTCCTATCTCTATCACACAGCTACTGTAAGATAAATGTTTCCTTTCTCTATCACACAGCTACTATAAGATAAATGTTTCCTTTCTCTATCACACAGCTACTATAAGATAAATGTTTCCTTTCTCTATCACACAGCTACTGTGAGATAAATGTTTCCTTTCTCTAACACACATCTACTGTAAGATAAATGTTTCCTTTCTCTAACACACAGCTACTGTAAGATAAATGTTTCCTTTCTCTAACACACATCTACTGTAAGATAAATGTTTCCTATATCTCTAACACACATCTACTGTAAGATAAATGTTTCCTTTCTCTAACACACATCTACTGTAAGATAAATGTTTCCTTTCTCTAACACACAGCTACTGTAAGATAAATGTTTCCTTTCTCTAACACACAGCTACTGTAAGATAAATGATTCCTATATCTAACACACATCTACTGTAAGATAAATGTTTCCTATCTCTAACACACAGCTACTGTAAGATCAATGTTTCCTATATCTAACACACAGCTACTGTAAGATAAATGTTTCCTTTCTCTAACACACAGCTACTGTAAGATAAATGTTTCCTTTCTCTAGCACACAGCTACTGTAAGATAAATGTTTCCTATCTCTAACACACAGCTACTGTAAGATAAATGTTTCCTATGTCTCTAACACACAGCTACTGTAAGATAAATGTTTCCTATCTCTAACACACAGCTACTGTAAGATAAATGTTTCCTATCTCTAACACACAGCTACTGTAAGATAAATGTTTCCTTTCTCTAACACACAGCTACTGTAAGATAAATGTTTCCTATCTCTAACACACAGCTACTGTAAGATAAATGTTTCCTTTCTCTAACACACATCTACTGTAAGATAAATGTTTCCTATCTCTAACACACAGCTACTATAAGATAAATGTTCCTATCTCTAACACACAGCTACTGTAAGATAAATGTTTCCTTTCTCTAACACACATCTACTGTAAGATAAATGTTTCCTTTCTCTAACACACAGCTACTGTAAGATAAATGTTTCCTATCTCTAACACACAGCTACTGTAAGATAAATGTTTCCTTTCTCTAACACACAGCTACTGTAAGATAAATGTTTCCTATCTCTAACACACAGCTACTGTAAGATAAATGTTTCCTATCTCTAACACACAGCTACTGTAAGATAAATGTTTCCTATCTCTAACACACAGCTACTGTAAGATAAATGTTTCCTTTCTCTAACACACATCTACTGTAAGATAAATGTTTCCTTTCTATACCACACAGCTACTGTAAGATAAATGTTTCCTTTCTCTAACACACAGCTACTGTAAGATAAATGTTTCCTTTCTCTAACACACAGCTACTGTAAGATAAATGTTTCCTATATCTCTAACACACAGCTACTGTAAGATAAATGTTTCCTATCTCTAACACACAGCTACTGTAAGATAAATGTTTCCTATCTCTAACACACAGCTACTGTAAGATAAATGTTTCCTATATCTCTAACACACAGCTACTGTAAGATAAATGTTTCCTTTCTCTAACACACATCTACTGTAAGATAAATGTTTCCTTTCTATACCACACAGCTACTGTAAGATAAATGTTTCCTTTCTCTAACACACAGCTACTGTAAGATAAATGTTTCCTTTCTCTAACACACAGCTACTGTAAGATAAATGTTTCCTATATCTCTAACACACAGCTACTGTAAGATAAATGTTTCCTATATCTAACACACAGCTACTGTAAGATAAATGTTTCCTATCTCTAACACACAGCTACTGTAAGATAAATGTTTCCTTTCTATACCACACAGCTACTGTAAGATAAATGTTTCCTATCTCTAACACACATCTACTGTAAGATAAATGTTTCCTATATCTAACACACAGCTACTGTAAGATAAATGTTTCCTATCTCTAACACACAGCTACTGTAAGATAAATTTTTCCTATCTCTAACACACAGCTACTATAAGATAAATGTTTCCTTTCTCTAACACACAGCTACTGTAAGATAAATGTTTCCTTTCTCTAACACACATCTACTGTAAGATAAATGTTTCCTTTCTCTAACACACAGCTACTGTAAGATAAATGTTTCCTTTCTCTAACACACATCTACTGTAAGATAAATGTTTCCTATCTCTAACACACAGCTACTGTAAGATAAATGTTTCCTATCTCTAACACACAGCTACTGTAAGATAAATGTTTCCTTTCTCTATCACACATCTAATGTAAGATAAATGTTTCCTTTCTCTAACACACAGCTAATGTAAGATAAATGTTTCCTTTCTCTAACACACAGCTAATGTAAGATAAATGTTTCCTATCTCTAACACACATCTACTGTAAGATAAATGTTTCCTATCTCTAACACACAGCTACTGTAAGATAAATGTTTCCTTTCTCTATCACACAGCTAATGTAAGATAAATGTTTCCCTTCTCTATCACACAGCTAATGTAAGATAAATGTTTCCTATATCTAACACACATCTACTATAAGATAAATGTTTCCTATATCTCTAACACACAGCTACTGTAAGATAACTGTTTCCTATATCTAACACACAGCTACTGTAAGATAATTGTTTCCTATATCTCTATCACACAGCTACTATAAGATAAATGTTTCCTTTCTCTATCACACAGCTAATGTAAGATAAATGTTTCCTATATCTAACACACAGCTACTGTAAGATAATTGTTTCCTATATCTCTATCACACAGCTAATGTAAGATAAATGTTTCCTATATCTAACACACATCTACTATAAGATAAATGTTTCCTATATCTCTAACACACAGCTACTGTAAGATAACTGTTTCCTATATCTAACACACAGCTACTGTAAGATAATTGTTTCCTATATCTCTATCACACAGCTACTATAAGATAAATGTTTCCTTTCTCTATCACACAGCTAATGTAAGATAAATGTTTCCTATATCTAACACACAGCTACTGTAAGATAATTGTTTCCTATATCTCTATCACACAGCTAATGTAAGATAAATGTTTCCTATCTCTAACACACAGCTACTGTAAGATAAATGTTTCCTATCTCTAACACACAGCTACTGTAAGATAAATGTTTCCTATCTCTAACACACAGATACTGTAAGATAAATGTTTCCTATCTCTAACACACAGCTACTGTAAGATAAATGTTTCCTTTCTCTAACACACATCTACTATAAGATAAATGTTTCCTATCTCTAACACACAGCTACTGTAAGATAAATGTTTCCTTTCTCTAACACACAGATACTGTAAGATAAATGTTTCCTATATCTCTAACACACAGCTACTGTAAGATAAATGTTTCCTATCTCTAACACACAGCTACTATAAGATAAATGTTTCCTATCTCTAACACACTGCTACTGTAAGATAAATGTTTCCTATCTCTAACACACATCTACTGTAAGATAAATGTTTCCTTTCTCTATCACACAGCTAATGTAAGATAAATGTTTCCTATATCTAACACACATCTACTATAAGATAAATGTTTCCTATATCTCTAACACACAGCTACTGTAAGATAATTGTTTCCTATATCTAACACACAGCTACTGTAAGATAATTGTTTCCTATATCTCTATCACACAGCTACTATAAGATAAATGTTTCCTTTCTCTATCACACAGCTAATGTAAGATAAATGTTTCCTAGCTCTAACACACAGCTTCAATAAGATAAATGGTATTATATTTGAAGCACAATAACAAAGACAAGGCGATAAATAGATTATGCTAAAACTGGTCATGTTTGGTCGAATTATTCAATAATAGTGCAAACCATTTGTATTTTGAATATATTTATGCAATTTTCACGCAGTTTTAAGTGGACGAATAAATCATATGTGATACTTCATAGCACTGCCAAGAAACTGATAAGTTCGACACACGATTAAGAGCTAAATCAAACAAGCCACTTATGGTTTTATATGTAGTGTTCAATGTCTCAAATCTTAACAATATACAAATTGAACACGCATCTTATCGATTTAATAAATACTGGATTATAATTAACACACCTGTGGTGCGATATATAAGTACGGAAAAATAAAGAAGTGACTAGCTGAATCGTTAGATAAACGTTCCGGGTGCATTTTCATTTTCCTCTGTGAAACATGTCAAGCATACAGTCAAACGAAATAATGTTCGCCACCGAATAAACATTAACAATTGTGTAGATGTAACAGTGACTAACATTACAAAGCATCTCATTGTTACTGTGTTACAAGTTCGTATATTTGATTCAAATGTTTGCTTTTGGTAAAATGCATCCGCGTGATTGGACCAGACATTTGTGTTGTGGTAGAGATTTTACGCCGTTTTTTGACACGCTTTGAATTATGTACTGCTGTCAGTTTACCTAACCAGTGTTTTTGGCTACCCAACTTGGACAATGAATCAGAGGTGGAGGACAAATGACATCGGATTCAATCACCCAGGGTTAGAACCTCCATTTTGGCAGTCGTGTCCTCTATCAGCTCAGCTAACAGGGTGGGCATGCACCAAAAATAATGAAAGAACTCTGGTTTTCAACAATTGCTTCAAGTTTGAGAATGTGTCAATTGTCATTAGATCCACACTATATTTCATACTTTTGTTAGTTACATAAATACATCAATATATAATATTGTACTTGTTATTTCACGCTAATAGCTACTGTAAAATCATGCTCTACATTATTTTGCTCCTGGGTTTTACAACGCTAGTTTGAAATTTACAGCAGGTTTCTTCTGTATGAAATAATTCTATATCCGTAAATAGTACTAAATACACATCCTGTTCCTACCTTCAATTTGTAGTTCTATGTTAATGTCAATAAATTAAATAGATATCAGATTTGATCAACATATACCACTTTACCATCATGATGTATAATAATCAAAATCGTGACTTTGCGGACAAACAATTAAATTCTGGGTCCAAGTATTTTACTGCTAACACAATGTTGACCGTTTAACACGTTTAATGTCAAAGCGCCCCTTTATGAACATTCTAATTAATTTTCATTAAATGATTACTTCGTGTATTGAATAGAACGAATACTTATTTAATTTTGACTCTTATTAAAACGAACAATCCTAAGTTTGTATTCAACGTTTGTCTGGGCCGAGTGTAAAATGAAAGGCTGACAATAAATATATTGCACCAATAAATATAAGAATATGTGGGATCCAGTTTGATTGGGGTTTTACAAATATTTGGAAATGGTAGATGATTGTGTGATATATACGGTATGGAATATTGTATTTAGTATTTAAAGTATCATTGATTCTCCGAATCCCTTCCCAGTTTAACATACATGCACGCATAAATCAAAGTGCTGAATGCACACATATCTTCATTTCTCAAGAGAGATGTTGACTTTTTGAAGTAGGGATAAAGACCTTTTTCGACAAGCCGCCATGATAATAGCGTGCAGAGAATATGTAAGTCTTAATGTACACTTAATGTATACAAAAACATTGTCGTCGAAGTTTTTGGCGCAGCTATTACAATGACATCCGGCTAATCAATCCGAATGCGCTCATTGATATTGATCGAGTTGTATATAGTATAAATCCTAATGCGTACATAGTTTCCCAAGTTCCGATTCTCATTTTACTTTGTTTAGTGCCGGTTTATAATGATTAACATGTGTCATCATAACATAAAAATGAAAGAGAACCTTTCATAAAGAGTAACAATTTCGATATGCAAAGATGGAGAGGAATATGAGACACAGTATCCTAACTGTAGTTACTATGTATCACTGCTAACACAGCGAATACAAACACATGACGTTGATTGACTAACGTAGTAACAGCATAATTAATATGCATCAACAACGAACAACATACAGCAAAAACGTATCCTTGATATACTGTACCCCCCCCCCCCCCCCAACGCCCGACTTACAGGAAATATAATAATTTACACACCGATTATATTTCGATGATTACAAAATAGTCATCTACTGTCCTGTTTTGTCTTCATTTCTTTATCGCAACATGTGACAGAGATTTCAGTTTCACTTATGTTGACTCCTGAGCTGTAGCATAATGCACGGGTCACTATTTCCAAAGCTGATCTTGTATCTATCTCAAACCTTAGAGCTGAGATTTATGTATACAAGTTATGTGATTTTTGTATTTCAGAACTATCTATCGTTAAATTTGTTTTATTATTACTATGACATCCTAAAATGTTTGCCATGCAATGAGTATTGTACGTTTTGATTGTAAAATATCATAACATGTATTGATTATAAGTTATGATATATATGCTTGAATCGAAGAAACTCTTCTGTTAAGTTCTGTTCTGATATAGTCTGTGATACGTAGCAGTCATGTAACATACAATATCTATATAAATTTCTGGATTATTAGTTAATATCGGTCGGCTTAGATAT
Organism: Mactromeris polynyma; assembly: GCA_032209605.1. Lineage (NCBI taxonomy): Eukaryota > Metazoa > Mollusca > Bivalvia > Venerida > Mactridae > Mactromeris > Mactromeris polynyma. The sequence goes on along the minus strand of JASFXZ010000106.1, from coordinate 83,117 downwards.
TTCTATTTTTGGTGCAATTAATGGTTTTGAACTGTATTTGGCTTTGACCTTGTTTGGGTCAATTGCTACTTAAAATGAAAGCTTGTTTTCGCTATAAAACGGTCGGCTATTACACAACTAATTACCATTCCAGTACGAAACATTTCCGATTCCAATCGCCTAATACACCGTAAGCTATTGTATTATTGCACCAAAAATAGAAATATCTAAGCCGACCGAATATGAATGTTTTGGAGAACTGATTGAGGATATTAACTTTTAAAGAGTTATACTATGTATTATCAGATGAGCTTCTGAACTAACAAATAACAGCTAGGAATTCGGGATGAACATCTGAACCCCAACAACTAACAGCTGTGAATTCGGGATGAACATCTGAACCCCAACAACTAACAGCTGTGAATTCGGGATGAACATCTGAACCCCAACAACTAACAGCTGTGAATTCGGGATGAACATCTGAACCCCAACAACTTACAGCTGTGAATTCGGGATGAACATCTGAACCCCAACAACTTACAGCTGTGAATTCGGGATGAACATCTGAACCCCAACAACTAACAGCTGTGAATTCGGGATGAACATCTGAACCCCAACAACTAACAGCTGTGAATTCGGGATGAACATCTGAACCCCAACAACTAACAGCTGTGAATTCGGGATGAACATCTGAACCCCAACAACTAACAGCTGTGAATTCGGAATGAACATCTGAACCCCAACAACTAACAGCTGTGAAATCGGGAACGAACATCTGAACTAACATTTGCTAGCTGTGTATTCGCTACATCATATCCCAACTCACATCTAACTTCTGGCAATGTTTTTCCCGAATAAACATTTGAACTAACAACTACTAGCTGTGTATTCGCTACATGATTACCCAACTCACATCTAACTTCTGGCAATGTTTTTCCCGAATAAACATTTGAACTAACAACTACTAGCTGTGTATTCGCTACATGATTACCCAACTCACATCTAACTTCTGGCAATGTTTTTCCCGAATAAACATTTGAACTAACAACTACTAGCTGTGTATTCGCTACATGATTACCCAACTCACATCTAACTTCTGGCAATGTTTTTCCCGAATAAACATTTGAACTAACAACTACTAGCTGTGTATTCGCTACATGATTACCCAACTCACATCTAACTTCTGGCAATGTTTTTCCCGAATAAACATTTGAACTAACAACTACTAGCTGTGTATTCGCTACATGATTACCCAACTCACATCTAACTTCTGGCAATGTTTTTCCCGAATAGACATTTGAACTAACAACTACTAGCTGTGTATTCGCTACATGATTACCCAACTCACATCTAACTTCTGGCAATGTTTTTCCCGAATAAACATTTGAACTAACAACTACTAGCTGTGTATTCGCTACATGATTACCCAACTCACATCTAACTTCTGGCAATGTTTTTCCCGAATAAACATTTGAACTAACAACTACTAGCTGTGTATTTGCTACATGATTACCCAACTCACATCTAACTTCTGGCAATGTTTTTCCCGAATAAACATTTGAACTAACAACTACTAGCTGTGTATTCGCTACATGATTACCCAACTCACATCTAACTTCTGGCAATGTTTTTCCCGAATAAACATTTGAACTAACAACTACTAGCTGTGTATTCGCTACATGATTACCCAACTCACATCTAACTTCTGGCAATGTTTTTCCCGAATAAACATTTGAACTAACAACTATTAGCTGTGTATTCGCTACATGATTACCCAACTCACATCTAACTTCTGGCAATGTTTTTCCCGAATAAACATTTGAACTAACAACTACTAGCTGTGTATTCGCTACATGATTACCCAACTCACATCTAACTTCTGGCAATGTTTTTCCCGAATAAACATTTGAACTAACAACTATTAGCTGTGTATTCGCTACATGATTACCCAACTCACATCTAACTTCTGGCAATGTTTTTCCCGAATAAACATTTGAACTAACAACTACTAGCTGTGTATTCGCTACATGATTACCCAACTCACATCTAACTTCTGGCAATGTTTTTCCCGAATAAACATTTGAACTAACAACTACTAGCTGTGTATTCGCTACATGATATCCCAACTCACATCTAACTTCTGGCAATGTTTTTCCCGAATAAACATTTGAACTAACAACTACTAGCTGTGTATTCGCTACATGATTACCCAACTCACATCTAACTTCTGGCAATGTTTTTCCCGAATAAACATTTGAACTAACAACTACTAGCTGTGTATTCGCTACATGATATCCCAACTCACATCTAACTTCTGGCAATGTTTTTCCCGAATAAACATTTGAACTAACAACTACTAGCTGTGTATTCGCTACATGATTACCCAACTCACATCTAACTTCTGGCAATGTTTTTCCCGAATAAACATTTGAACTAACAACTACTAGCTGTGTATTCGCTACATGATTACCCAACTCACATCTAACTTCTGGCAATGTTTTTCCCGAATAAACATTTGAACTAACAACTACTAGCTGTGTATTCGCTACATGATATCCCAACTCACATCTAACTTAACAACTAACAGCCAACTTCACAGACCTGGCTTCAATCTCTTAAAACAGAGAGAATACGTAAAACCAAGCAAAACGTGATTAGTAAAATAATAATTGGTTATTCAAGATAAGTAATAGGACACAACTGGTCCACTGGATCAACTGTTTGATGATACGTGACTGACATCTTTTCAAGACAATTTAACTAATTTAAAAGCAGCACATTACATAATTTCATACAATGTTTGGTAACATTCATGTATTTTATAGAGTTACATTATAAAAACAATTTGTTTTGAAACCAGTATTGTCCATTTTAGTTGCTGGATAAAGCAGAGCATTTAATAACAGCTATTAGTTGTTGGGGTTCAGATGTTCATCCCGAATTCCTAGCTGTTATTTGTTAGTTCGGAAGTTCATTTGATAATACACAGCCAGCTATCATGTAAGAAGGTAATAAACTGCATTTATTTGTGTCCGTTTTTTTGTGTTTGCTTACCATACAACTGTGGGAAGTATAATGTTTGTCAAAGAACACCTAATTTGTCTAAAGTTCTTAATGTTATTACATTTTGCTCTCTACAACTTTGTATTTATCTGTTAGTACAAACGTTAGTCATCAAATACGTAACCTTATTCGATCATTTTTATGCCGTTACGACCCGTTTTGTGTTTGCTTATAAATGTAATTATATACCGCACTTTTTCTCCCATCTGGTTGCATTTCAATAAAAGTGAATGGAATACTTCAAAATTGAGTCTCTATGAAGACCTTTTTACATGTTCCGGACACATTTTTAGAATTTACATTCTTAGTGGTATAAAATTGTACTAGCAAGTTTTTTTTACGCCTATTCGTATATGCTTACTTTTGACACAAACAGTGCGTCATTCAATATATATTCATTGTGTTTGTTTCTGATTTGTCCATGTAAGCAAGTATATTTTATATGTGGGAGTCATGATAGATATTTGTGTCTCGGTGGCACAAATTGCGATCACTTCAGATTATAGCTTACACCATTTATCAAGGAAAACAACTGATACTAACTATTTTTATGCGGCCAACATTTTGCATTTGTTATATTTTCTGTTGAAATAAATGAGGCAAGCAAAATATATTATAAAAAGAAGCAACAGCGCTCTTTGGATAGGTCTGTCAGTATGTATATTAATTAATAACCCATTCCTTTCAATCGCCATTTTCCTATTTTCAAATATGCACAACGACCATCCGGCATATTTTTCAAACGATCGTGTACTCAAAATAGATATTGAACAACATAGATGGTTATTTTTTGATGTTTATTATGTTAATTAACTTTCATGAAAGCGATTTTAACAGTATCTGAAAAATGTCTCCTTGCTATGTTTTCCCTAATAAATTGCATGTCACAAACAAGAATACTCACAGTCTGATGATATTTTTTATTTCTCAAGAAAAGCTGTTGGTAGCAAATATACAGCAGAAACTCGTAATCAACAAAAAATGGAAACATGGTTCACAAATGAGTAAGAATGTTGTTCAGAATATTGAACTTTTGATTTTACACAAGTGCAAGCCATCATGCACTCTCAGTCTTATACCGATCAGTTTGTAAAGAAGGTACATTTATATCAAATGTACTATTTTGTTAACACAAGATTTGCTTGTTTGTTTGAAGATAGTGAATATTGATAATATTAAATTGTATGTAAGAATATCAGTTTTTATACAATACTTTTGTAGTTTTTATACGTGTTAGACCCAATCATATTTTATACGTGTTAGACCCAATCATATTTTATACGTGTTAGACCCAATCATATTTTATACGTGTTAGACCCAATCATATTTTATAAACATTTTGATAAGTGTGCTTAACAATACTGATATAAATTGGATCCAACTACATTATGAATAAAGTAAAAGTATACACTAAGTAGAAGAAGAGAATACACGTATCAGATATGATAAAAGCAGCACTGAACTTATCTTATATGGTCTTGATTTCACACATAAATAAATATTCATATTAAACAACGCTATGGCCGTAAAGTGAATTTACGAAAAGAAAATGAAATTAAGAATTAAGTTCTTCTTTAATAAACTAATAGAGCAACATTTATATTGATTATGCTAGTTTTCTTGACACAATTTATCAACTAAGGGCTAGGATTGGTGTGAAAGGCAATTTAATTAAAACAATTGTGTTTGACAACACATGAAAATGGTATTCAGATTCTACTTTATTATGACAACAAAGTTTACAAATACGATTTTCTCTAGCAGTTCCATTATTGTGTGACCCACAATAAAAGTGATTAATTTGTGTTTGTTACAGTCGCCCACCAATTTACCAGTGATCATGTAGAACATTGACCATATAATTGAATGCCTATTGTATTCATACTCGTTAATATCAATATTCCACTTTTTCCTGAATTAATTACTACATTCATATTTAAAGTGTTATGGTGCAGTCACACTATGACGTATTAGAGAAACTTATACCTAGCGTATGAAAAATCATAAAATAATGTCAACACGTCGGCATACGCCCAAAAAAGCATCGAAAATTCTACAGCATGAATAAATTGGGCGTATGCATAACGTATTGAACGTATACATATCGTACGTCTAACTTATAAGTAACCTATCACTAACTTATATATAACTTATGACAGCGTATCACAGCGTATGACCGGCGTATGTCAAGCGTTCTCCACTTATGCCCAACGTATGAATAACTTATGATAAACCTATGCGCAGCGTACTCGGCCTGTTACCGACGATCACGTGACGTTCTACGTAAATACGGCGCCGGTCTCTACATTACCGCATTCATACTGTAGTCAGCGAGCTTCATGCCAACGTATCTCGACGTATGAGTAAACTACCTCTAACGTACTAAGCGTATCTCGACGTATGAGTAACCTACATGTAACGTACTTAGCGTATGGCTAGAGTATGCCTAACGTATGCCTAACCTATGAAGAGGACGTCGGCATACGCCCAAAAATGTTGTGCATGCACAAAAAATTATTTCGGCGTATGCCAGCTTATACCAGCGTGCTTTTAGCGTATACAACTTATACCAAACCTACCCGTAACTTATGTCAACGTACACCAGCGTGTTGGTGAAAATTATCATACGTCGGCATACGTTACTGCTATACGTTATAGTGTGACTGCGCCATTAAATTGGTATTTTTACATTCATGAGGAATTTTTCACCGAAATACAATATGAATTTGGAGTGTAATGCAACAGGTATAATAAATTAAATAAAACAATATTTATTCCTTAACCATCAAATACATTATGCTTCACATATAAATGCAGTTCATATATTTTGTGCATATATTGTATATATTACTAAAAATGACGTATATCTATCACTGTATGTAATATTTCCTTTCCCTAATAACTAAAACAAATATCAACTTACTTCAATCGCGAAATCTGAGCTTCGTCTTTTCCTTAAATCATCCAGGTTTACAACTCTCTAGACTGTGAGAAATTTATTTCATACCGAATATTTATCGCCTTCTTTTTAAACCTTCAGAGATATAAATAATTATAGCCACCACTATGTATCAATTTCTTATTAATATCAATAAAATATCAATTTCCGAAAGTCATAAATTCCCTCAAATTGTAAATCCATTCAAACGAGATCTATGTTAAAATCATCAGCAGACTGACGAGGTTTTACACGCAGATAAAGCAGCATTTAGACATTTGAGACGGTAGACGGTTTAAAATTTCATTTGACAGCAAACGTATTTTGCTAGAATGATATATTAATAGCGTCGTTTACATAATGATTTTAACTGTTTAGTCATTCTGTAATATGCCACCAGTAGATTTTACTCTTAATTCAAGATTAATATAATCGGACAATGAAATACTGGGCACTCGGGAATATCAGGTAATACTTAGTGGTGTGAATATGAAAAATGGACGGTTTGATTTTGCAGCGTTATTAATGTACAGAACACACCGAACAAAGAACCATATACAAAATGTATACACATGTAATATATAATAATACGATTTTTATTTCATTAGCAATATGCACGCATACAATAACCAAGATTCTATACCCAGTTCAGAGAGAAGTATTGTGATTTTATTTTTCTATTGTTGTTGTCCTTCTAATTCTGTGTAAACAAGTTTCCAATTCTGTTCAAATGTTCGGGATATCGTTCTATATAGATGGCTGACATAGATAGAGGAATTACAATATTACGTAATGTTTGGGATCAATCCCTGTAAGCCAGATTATCGTTATAATAAAAAGGGTTCAACTAGGTTATGTAACGCCATTCGTAATATGACGACATACGTGTGGTTATTCGTTTTAGAACGTGATTTTACATTTTATCTCCTGCCATGTGTATTTTTATTTTTTATTAAAAAAGCTACTTATCAGCTTAAAGGTTTCTACTTACAAACATAATGTAGCGTGTTGCAAACAAAGAAATGTGTAAGTGTTTGAATTGCTGATGGTTACATTCTGATAACCAGTTGTAATCGTGCACGAATTGACTGCACTTCTGTTTATATTACACAATAACTGTACAATGTTCACTTACTGATCGAATTGGGGCGTCATTTTAAATACAAGATTAAATAATACAATTACGATTCTTGAAGGTCGAACTTTTCATTGACTTAGCAGTTACGAATCATGTCCCGCAATTCTTACAAAGGCATGTATAGGAGGTAAAGAGTTACGTTCCTTGTTAACAAATGGAAATATTAGGATACCAAAGTAATTGAAGCGCGATAGTGTCCCACATACTGAGTATTTAATGATATTGCTGTAATAAATGTTCAATATATTATCAACCTTCGCACGGGGTTCCTGCTTAGTCAATGCAAAGTATAATGTATGTCGACTGCGTGTCAAGCATTGGTGTAGATAGCACTGGTATGCAACCATGTCAAGCGTGATGCAGTTCTAAACGACGACACGTCATCGATTCGCAACGAAAAATGTCATCGCTTCTCTCCTCTTATGAGGACACATCTCGGTAAGTATGTATCTTATGTTGTTTTTACAACAGAGCAAATGTTTCTTCTTCGTTTTTCTGCCAGGATATGAACCACGTTGCATGTCTATGTCCTTCAGTATTTATTTCGGCTACACTAGTACGAGTGAAATTGGTATTTTGTCATATTATCGTTTAGAATCGTTTACTTTGGAGTGTATTTTATCATTGCAGTCACAATGGCTTAAACACATACATTTTAATCACAACTTTGATTTTCTCAGTATAACATTGTCCATATAATGCCAAAACAACTAATTTCACACAAAAATAACGCCTGGTAACTGTATATTTTACGATTAAGTTTTCTTTGAATGTCATGGTTTCTCGCAGAGTGTGTCATGATGTCTCAACGAAATCGGATTTTATGTAATGATCTCTAAACGAAAGCATTAATGCAAATGGAATAGTTTCTAAGCGTTTTTAATTTTGTTTCAGGATAACAAGCGATCAATAACGAATCTCTGTTAGTAAAAATGATAAGAGCGTACACATATTCTTGAATTTAATGAACAAATTGTGCGAGATGGTTTTTATAATTTAAATGTCATATACAGACATTGTCAGTCTATATAGGATATACCTGGGACCAAATACAATTGTATTTCTCACAACCAGTGCATTTCTCGGTTCCGCTGCAAGCGACTGACAGTTTTCTCATTTTAAAAGTGATTGGAGGCGAATTACTTCTCAGTGACCGTAGCCAGCTGACCCCGATTTCAATTCTCGAAGTCAAGCGTTTAAAAAACTTCGCTAACCGGCCCGGTCAGGTTTTCTATACGAATAGTGATTCAAACACGTAAAAGAATCTAAGTGGAAATTGATTGACCTGAGAACGTATCAATTGTTATACATTTATAAGTATAGCTTATTTCGCATAAGTGGACTACACACAAAACAATGTGATTTCTGTACTTCTATTAATTTTTAATTGGGGATTCTTAAGCCACTTTGTTTTATACACTTGCATCGACCTGTTTCGCTATTCTTTTATTTCTGTTTCAGGATGACCGGTTTAAATGCAGCTTTTGCGATGTATGGAATTACAGTGTTGAGACGGCAGTAAGGCATTGTATACGATATCATAAACATGAAAAAGTGTCATTTCTGCAGTTTTTAGTATGTGATGGCAAAGTGAAGTTTAAATCACGTTCAGTTTACTGTGTTTGGTAGGGATTTAGAATGTGATCCTAACAATGTGTTTCTCAATAAACAGACTGGTAAGCTAATCATTCCAATAGATAAGGTGTGTTGCTCAGGTCTGGCTTGCATCTTTGTCGATTCCACGACCACAATTTTACTTAGTTCCAGCGTATTAACGAAAACAGATTCTCCATCATCGTAGGAAACTTACATGGTCGTCGTTTAGTATCTGTAACACCTTTGTTTAGAAACGATGACATAATATTTGATTTCGTTTAGTAATGGTGACATTTGTTAAGGCATCGATACCATCATTAACACCAAATCAAAGCTTTATTTTACATCGAAAATATATCAAGTGCACATGATTTTATATACCATGAGTATAAAATTCATTAAAACTCTTGTTGTGCATTATTCCATTGCCGTTTACAGTATATTTACTAAAATAAATGATATTTAATCATATTTCTTTAACCTCAGTTGTACAATTTGTTTATCCGTATAATTTCCGAAAACATAACATTGAATACATAAGCTGGGATTATATACTGTCAAAAGTTAAATTACGCAGCCAAGAAAATCCCGATCGTCTCTGGGATTTAATTATTTTAGACTTACCATACAGCAAAATGGTCTGCATGTCCTCATTAGCGGAGAGAAGCGATTACATGTTTCGTTGCGAATCGATGACGTGTCGTCGTTTAGAACTGCATCACGCATTGACATGGTTGCATACCAGTGGGGTCATGGTCTATTGACGAGTTGGGTTGAGATTCATTCTGTCCTAAAATACCATGATTATACTGCACATACCTCGTAAGAAATAATTAAACTTTCATGCAAAAGCACAATCATAATATAGTTTGATAAATATGGACGAACATTAAAAAATATACAATTCTTTCTTTGTCGTATCATTGAATGCGAAGCAAACTGTAAAAAATATACTTCATCGAATGTGTGTTGTGCATGGTGAGATCGAAATGTTACATCATATGCGCTTGAAATATGTCATTTATCACTTTATCTGCATTTTGTTTTGCATTCAATGATTCGACACAGATAGAATTGTATATTATTATAAAGTTTGTGATCACGTGACAAAATGGCAGGACGTGTTTTTATCGAGGAGTGAAAATATTGGATAAAAGTGGACAAAACTCGGTTTACGTGCTATAAATGTGTATTGAAAGAATACTATAACCAATTATTATGTGTATGTGATTTACAAAAGGAAAACTGATGAGATCTAGGAAGAGTAAGCGCAAGAAAAGTGATGATAGTGTAGACAATGGGAGCAAAAAGGCGGGGAAAATTTTAAATTCACCGGGTGGGGCAAGTATCAGCCAAGCTATAAGTGAGGCAAATACAGTTCTTTTTGACTTGAATGACAGTATAAATCTAAACATTGAACCGGTTGCCGAGCAAATTGCAGAAAAAATCTGCTGCAGAAAATAGTGATAAATTAGATTCGAAACCACCTGCATTTTGTACAACACCATTGTCATTCGTAAATAAGTCGCAAAGTATGGCTTCCAACGAACCAACCAATACAGATATAATGATAACATTGGCTCAAATGGACATTAAATTGAAGAAATTAGAATCGCTGGAGGATATATAAAGTTGATAAGTTTGAAGGAGAAGTGAAGAAGGTGTGGCTATTTGTAAATGACAATATGATAAGTGTACACCAACGTGTAGATAAAGTAGAAGAGAAGATAGAAAACACCGATTTTGGGTTAGGCCTTGTAATTGATAAGATGACAGAACTTGAGAAACAGAGAGACAAATTGAAGGAAGAAGTTGTTTATTTACAGTCTCAATCAATGCGTAACAATCTTATATTTGGTAACATTCCTGAGGCCCAGACAGAGGGACGCGAAGATACAGAGAAAACTGAATTTTTAGCTGAGAATATGAATATTTCAAAACATATAGTTAAGAATATGCAGTTTGAACGTGTTCATCGAATGGAATAACAAATAATAGAAGAGGGGAAAGCGAGGAGAATAGTAGCACAATGCACACAATTTAAGCAAAGGGAATATATTAGGAAACAATGGAAAACACTGAATGATACAGACTACTACATCCCCGAACAGTTTCCTAAAGAAGTCAATGATAAAAGGCGTAAACTCTTACCAAAATTGAAGCAAGCAAAAAAAGAAAAGAAAAAAGCATGGTTAGGTACTCTTTATGGAAAGCCAGTAGAATTAGACGAGGATTAGAGGTACGATGGGGGTGAACTGAAAGTGCTATCATGGAACGTAAATAGACTAACGGAAGAAAAGAAAGAGTCGTCATATTTTGCAAAACTTATTGCATCAAATGACATTATATTCCTGTTTGAAACGTGGACTAAGAAGACTAGTAATATTGAACTGTCGGGTTATAAGTCTTATGATTTTACCGTAAATTCCAAAACCGAAGGGCAAAAAGATGCAGCGGTGGTGTTGCACTTTATATCAAAGAACATTTACAAAATGGTGTTAAAATTATAAGAACACACTGTGATACTATTATTTGGTTAAAGTTAGAAGCTAAATCTTTTTTCAATTTTCAAAATGATGTATATGTATGTTTTTAAACAACGTGTCATTGACTGTTTTATACAAAACTGGTGTACTAGACCTGTATAAAAATCTTAAGTTAAATTTCCAATATGAAGATTATTTAGACATTTTTACACTTTCATTGCGCCATGTTATAACTAAATTAAGAATATCCGCGCAATCTTAAAGGATCCATATTGGTAGATATTCAAGAAATAGAATAAATAGAAATGAAAGAGTAAGTCAGTTTTGTAACACAGGAGATATTGAAGATGAGTACCATTTTATTATAATCTGTCCATGTTTTCATGATTTGAGAAAAGTGTTTATTAAACAATATTATACGTTAGGCCAAATATATTTAAATTCTTGGAATTATTACAATTGAGAAACAAAACTATGTTATGCAAATTGGCAATATATTACAAGAAAGCTTTAATTATAAGAAATAATGTATTGAATAATATAAACTGATGTAGTTATATTCAGTTGTTCATCCTCGACTGTGAATGAATAAGTGTTAACTGTAATGTATTTTCTATTTTCTATGCAGTCACGTGAAAACTTTGTATATATGTATATATATGAAATGTTCTATATAGACGATGTACTTTGTATAAGTCTAAATAAAATATGTTCTGTTCTGTATATTATTGCATTTTCTCCTCAACCCAACTCGTCAATAGACCATGACCCTATCTACACCAATGCTTGACACGCAGTCGACATAAATTAGACTTTGCATTGACTAAGTAGGAACCCCGTCCTTTGTTCGTTTTAAAATTTGTTGTTTTAATTGCATTATAATGCCATGTAAAAAAATTATACATGCAAAGACAGAGACCGGTCAACTGTTTTTTCGTACAACTACGGAAGAGACAAATCCATTTACCGTTAAATATAGAAGTTATAGGCCGATAAACGGCGATCATGTCTAATATTTAGTCACCGCCACTGTAGTGCCACTTATATTCCATACCGCATATAGTTCGCGCACTAGTTAAATGCGTCACGCATTTAGTTCGTGACGAGGTGAACTATACGCGGCGAAAATGCATGGTCATGAAAATGTATGTTTCCTCAAACTGCCATATACACATTATATATAACTGTGTGTCACCTGACATATTGTCCCCACACCAGACAGTTGTAAACTAATTTTCTGTGTCAGTTCGGGAAATGCTTAATAAAATAACATAAACATATGTTAAATGAAATAAATAGTTTGGTTTAGTGTTTTTTTATTAAAACCCTATCAACAGCTTCGAACAGTTAAAATCGAATAATCATTAACATATTATTTTATCACATCGCCACAGACGTATACGGTCGGACCCGGGATCAAACCCGAGACCTTCGGACTGGTAATTTAGCGCGATACCGACAGCGCTAGACGGGTATTCATGATAAATTGAGTCTATACTAAATGTGCTTTGTAGGAACGCACTTTGTTGTCAACCCAACTATGGATTTAACACCTAACATCATTATCAGTTTCATTATTATCATAATACTTATTATTATTATTATTATTACTTCCATTATTATTATTGTTATTATTATTACTTCCATTATTATTATTGTTATTATTATTATTTTTATCAGCATCCTCATAATCATTTAAACAGATAACACCAATGTGCGTTAGCAGTTTACATGCTTTTGTCGCAATTAATGCAAAACAAATGTGTTTAAACTTATTATTTCTGTGAGGTTTCGTTAAAACCACAAAATGGTCATACATGTAGAAGGCGAAGAGCTGACAAACATCTATATGCCCACTTTTTAATGGATTTGTACATATAATTATATAATTATAATGGATTTGTACATAAAAACATCAAAACAATTAAGATTTTAGCCAGTCTCTCATTATTTTGGCTATAGTATGATAAGCTAAACCACTTTTGTAACGTGCACGTACAATGCTTATGTACACTGATAGCGTATCTTTATTTGCTTGTTTTGGTGTTAACGCCATATCCCATCAGTATTTCTGTTATATACGACGGCCGGTTGACCCTACCAGTACTATAGCCATCTCCTCCGCATGCAGCTGACAATTTCCCCACATAAATCAGAGTTCGGTGGTGGAGGACAAATAGTGCATTATCTGCTGTCCAATTGTCACGGAAGAACATACGTCTCGTCCGGGATTCGAACACACCCTCTAGATTAGCAGTCGAGCGTTCTGCCGACTGAGCTCTTTAGAGTGTAAAATTTGGATAGATCACTGACATGTTTTTCTCAGAACTATTTAGGTCTAACTGCACTATTGTTGCACTTTCTGTACATCTCATTACTGGTAGCAGGGAATTATTTTATAACACGTTTCAATTACTAATCATAGAATTGTCTTTCATAACTTTATTTCACTCATAAATCAATAATTATAAACAAATTATTTTATCCACACCTTATTATAAGTTCACGTTTCTGTCGTTTCACAATTAAACAAATCAACAGCAAAGCAAATAAACACTTAATTATTTTGGCATTCAAACGTTTTCAATGGATATTACATTGCGTGTACACTAGACACCTGATACTTTTTATTTAATCAGTAACCATTTTAAGAACGCAGTGTGTCATCTGTTGAAGTGAAAATGAACAAAAAACAGACACATCAGTTGTTATATTTACACAGAGCAATAAAGTCCAGATCAGTCAGAACACCAAAGTTGCGAATATTGCCTTAGCAATAACGTTATTAATACGTATACAATATCATAGTTTACTTACTTTTAAAATAGCTACAGAAACATGCAAACAATATTATGATATAACATTTGTACGGCCAATGCCCTATACATGTATATAAATGATATACATTTTAAGAGAAAGACGTATTTGGTAAAATATAATTCATCATAAATATAGATATATGAACTATTATAATATCTAAGCAAGCATAATGTTCTATTCAGGATGTGCCTGTAATGTTTGTACCAATGCTTGGCCAGAGGGACATTGAAACACAGCTGTCAGACTGGCTTGACGTTGTCGTCTCTTGCCTTTGAGCTGAAGCAATTTCTCATGGCGCCTGTCGTCCAATGCTTTTTTAACAAGAGATTTTAACTGTGTGATCCCATGAACTTCATGTTCATTTTCAGAGTTCAAATCCTTTCTCATTCTATTCATAGATTTCCGGTACGCCACTCTGTATTCACTGAAATTTATAATAAAAAACGAATATTAAGTTGATATTCTGCTCATTTTTATAAGATACATTCGACCGTTGTCAACAATAGCACTAGAAATAAAATATACACGAACAACAACAACCAGTACACTACCATGTCAGATCAGGATAATGGTATATGCTGTAAAGTGTAAACTAGTAGTTTGTCCTAGTATACAGTATGCCAACTGCTAGTTTACAAATTGAAATTACAATCAGTGTAACCGTTACAAGTATGACGTCACATGTATACGTATATTCAGTGCAGTACAAAAGGAACGATCGACGTAGAATTACTGATCAGTAAAACAATAGTACACGGTAAACACCAGTACATTTGTATTATTAATATTGTTTGACATAACAACACATGCTTTTATAAATGGTGTACAAAGGAATGTTGTCCAAGTGTTTAAAGGTTAGAGATATGAAGTACAAAAGAATGTTGCCCAAGTGTTTAGATGTTAGATAGATATGGTGTACAAAAGAATGTTGTCCAAGTGTTTAGATGTTAGATAGATATGATGTACAAAGGAATGTTGTCCAAGTGTTTAGATGTTAGATAGATATGATGTACAAAGGAATGTTGTCCAAGTGTTTAGATGTTAGATAGATATGATGTACAAAAGAATGTTGTCCAAGTGTTTAGATGTTAGATAGATATGATGTACAAAAGAATGTTGTCCAAGTGTTTAGAGGTTAAAGATATGTTGACATATTTAGTTGCATCGTCAAAACACAACAAATAACACACTACATTTCATTGGTTAGTAAAATGATAATTATCTTTTAAAACGAAATCTTGCTAGTGTGCATGTGCAAACATCGTGAACAACATTAACGATCGTCAAACACGCAATGTAACAGTTGGCATGCTGAAATCAAAACTGTATCTTCACCGTTCGACAATAATCCTTATTTCCTAATTTGGAACGTATCTTGTACGTAATGCCTCTCTGCTGCCCTCTTTGTAGCATTTTCTTTCATAACATCGCGCCTTTTCTTCAATGCATCTGTCACAAGTTTCTTCAAGCCTTTCAATGCTGCTAGTGTTTGATCAGCCATCGGGTCGTCGGTTGTTCTTAGTTTAGCCATAGTTTTTCTATACCCGTATTTTACTTCACTGTATAAGATTCAATTTTGGAGAATGATAGAAAAAGATGTTTAACATGACACACTGTTGTACAACTGCTGTTTCACTGAGTTAGATATTGTGTAGCGATATCATACGGTATTACAACGTTTTCGAGACAAATTATTATTGTATCATTTATTTATGTAGTCAAACCAAAGTATTACCAGTTTGTAGCGTCGGGTAAGTAGAAGCAGACATGAAGAAAACCAAGCAGAAATGTGTGTTAAAATAAGCATAATTAATAATACACAATTGTATACGTATAATACTATGATTGTTTGAATTGTAATTATATTTATGATACATGTACATTGTTATAAGTAATAACATAATCTTCTCCGCATATGTTTACATATGATTGTATATATTTGTAAATATGTTGTCCTCATGGGCTGCAAGGCTTATTGGATTTTGAAAAAAAAAAAAAAATATGTTGAATACAAGTACGATGTAAATATATAACATGATGGTAATGATCAGCTTTAGTATGTATCATGTATATCTGTGTGTTAGATGCAAGAAGGGTACCATATCAGCATTAGTATGTATCATGTATATATGTGTGTTAGATGCAAGAAGGGTACCATATCAGCATTAGTATGTATCATGTATATCTGTGTGTTAGATGCAAGAAGGGTACCATATCAGCATTAGTATGTATCATGTATATCTCTGTGTTAGATGCAAGAAGGGTACCATATCAGCATTAGTATGTATCATGTATATCTGTGTGTTAGATGCAAGAAGGGTACCATATCAGCATTAGTATGTATCATGTATATCTCTGTGTTAGATGCAAGAAGGGTACCATATCAGCATTAGTATGTATCATGTATATCTGTGTGTTAGATGCAAGAAGGGTACCATATCAGCTTTAGTATGTATCATGTATATCTGTGTGTTAGATGCAAGAAGGGTACCATATCAGCTTTAGTATGTATCATGTATATCTGTGTGTTAGATGCAAGAAGGGTACCATATCAGCTTT
Source organism: Mactromeris polynyma (assembly GCA_032209605.1). Taxonomy (NCBI): domain Eukaryota; kingdom Metazoa; phylum Mollusca; class Bivalvia; order Venerida; family Mactridae; genus Mactromeris; species Mactromeris polynyma. The sequence goes on along the minus strand of JASFXZ010000106.1, from coordinate 66,538 downwards.
AGTATGTATCATGTATATCTGTGTGTTAGATGCAAGAAGGGTACCATATCAGCATTAGTATGTATCATGTATATCTGTGTGTTAGATGCAAGAAGGGTACCATATCAGCTTTAGTATGTATCATGTATATATGTGTGTTAGATGCAAGAAGGGTACCATATCAGCTTTAGTATGTATCATGTATATCTGTGTGTTAGATGCAAGAAGGGTACCATATCAGCTTTAGTATGTATCATGTATATATGTGTGTTAGTAACAGAATAGTATTTAATATTGTATATAATGACAGCCGATAAAATATTTTGATTCATAAATAAACAAAGTATTATTAGTGACAAGTCCATTTCACAGTCTCTTTATGGCGACATAAGTAAGGGAGACAAATCTTACTAAATGGCTTCAAATATATATCGTCTGCAAACAACAGTCAATGACTTAAAGCATGTACTTGATACCCTCACCGTCTCAGATTAACGCTAGAGACACTTTTAGAATGCAATACCTACTCATATTCAATTTCATCATTATCATTGAGATCCAGACGATTGAACAATGATTCCAGTGCATCTTCTGTCAGTGGCATATTAATTGTCTGAAAAAAGTACATGTAAGTAATACTTTAGTCATCCATCAAATTCGGTAAGTGGCGGACCTACCGAAATTTCCCCAAAAACATATGAAAAATTTCCCAACCCTTGCATGTTTATACATAATGCAAACTAAAACAGCATAACCGATCTACCGACCTATCCCAATACCTATAGGACAAACAATTTAATAACGTTGATGTTATGAATGTAAAAGTGGATGTTATAAACGATGCATAGCATTCAGTATTAAACACTCAGCGTAGGTAACATGCTATCAATGTGTTGTCTGAATGTATATCGTCTGAAAAGTGGTGCGAGTAAACACATTAAATATTATTGAGAAAGTATAACAGGGAATGTGATCTATACGCAACTTTCAACTGCATAGTTTGGCTTTATATGCCTGGTGCTAATCATACGTTGAAAGTAATATTGTGCTCATATTTTGTTCATTTTTTTCCCTAAACAAACATGAAAAATATATTTCCTATAATTGAAACATCAATAAACATACATTAACAAAGAATGAACTCATAACGTACTGATCCGGATTTGCTAAAGAAAGAGGTTTGTACATCATAAAATTTAAAAAAAAACTTTTTTTTAACAATCAGTCTATTTTACAAGTTTTGTCTGTTTCGGTTTATAATGTTGAGTTTCAGAAAAGTCAATAGAGATATCAGTTTGTAATTGTTTTGTAATTTCTCAAAAGTTGTCCAGCAAATTTAACTGCGTGCTCATGAAAACGCAGCGGTGAATTCCATTGATGTTGATTTTTCTCAATGGACGATATTCCTGGTATTTGATTTAAGGCCATCCTAAATGTCATCCTAATTGCGGTCCTCAAATAGTTATTGGGTGAGATTTTGAGTTATGGCAAGAACATATGTTTAATAGAATCAATAAATAAAGACATCCACATGTTACATTTCTGTTTCTGTTAATTTCTTTGAACGTATGCTCAATATTTAACAATACTAGCATGCATGGTACATATTGTTTGTTACATGTTCAATAAAATTGAATAAAGCGCGTAAATAAATGTACATCAACACACAATAACAGGACCATTATGGCATTGTTCATTGACATTTCAGATTTCCATAAAATCACAACTTAGGAATTTGTTTATTTAAAACGTGTATTAGTGCATAACTACAATTTTAACGCATTTATCGTGTGTCTAAACTAAATTTAAGATACGAAGTATAATAAATAAAACTTGGACCCGTCTTCTCTTAACTATATTAACTATATTAAAACTTTCGAATCAACGAAGGCGCAAAATCATTTGACAATATTATCTCGTAGTCCTCACACTTTGTGTTAAATCCGTTTGACTATCGCAATTATAGAAAACATATTTATTACTGTTGCCTTTGTCTCATTAACACAACATTGGTAAATATAACATTGTTTGATTTTGATGAGTACTTATTGCGACAATAATTCGTCAGTAATTAAAAAGTCTAGTCTGTAAGTATGTGTAGCACAATCATGGATATTTAATTGGCTTAACCCATCGCTACTGATTACCAAAAGCGAGCACAATATGGCTGTACCGAAAAATACAGAAAATTCTCGACCTAGTTCTGACTTAACCAACATATTGTTGTGTCAAACATGCAAATATAAGGACGGGATAGCATGAATGGGTATGTCAAAAAACAAAATCGCGGATAATATGATATTCAAATAGTTCGAGTATACACACTTTATTTATGATAGCAAAACCTACCACGAAGCCTTCCTTCAACTCCTCTTTAGAAACAGACTGACTGGAATCTGTGTCAAATGTTCTAAACAGATCAATAAGGCGTAGGTTTTCTTGTTTCATGTATTCAAACAAGATCATCGCAGGGTCATAATCCTTAAGTGTTCGGTGTCGTACTATCGGGGTTATCTTCTTCATGTTTGGGTCCCTGTGGTATACTTTCACTGCCCTTTTCTTAAGTAACTCATCAAGTTCATCCAGAAAGTCAGGGTTTATAGGAATGTCCTGCAAAGAAACGTTATAAGCATCATAGATGATAATGTTGCTGGAATCTCACCGGGTAGTCATTAAAAGTTAATATATCCAGATATCAAATACCTATGCATATGAAAAACAATAATATGTATGCAATCAATTTCTCAAGGGAAAGTTATTTGAAAAAGCATGAGTGTCTTAACTATTTGCCATACCAATTACATACAAGGCGACGCATTATTTGTAAGAAATATATCCACAGCCTTTGTAAACATTTAATTAATTAATGGTTTAATTGTAAATGTTTTAAACAAGTACTAACTGATGTGAAACATACGTGCTGACTGCTGTAATATAGACATGCTGACTGCTGTAACATAGACATGCTGACTGCTGTAACACAGACATGCTGACTGCTGTAACACAGACATGCTGATTGCTGTAATACAGACATGCTGACTGCTGTAACACAGACATGCTGACTGCTGTAACACAGACATGCTGACTGCTGTAACACAGACATGCTGATTGCTGTAACACAGACATGCTGTCAGCTGTAACACAGACATGCTGACTGCTGTAACACAGACATACTGATTGCTGTAACACAGACATGCTGACTGCTGTAACACAGACATGCTGATTGCTGTAATACAGACATGCTGACTGCTGTAACACAGACATGCTGAGTGCTGTAACACAGACATGCTGACTGCTGTGATACAGACGTGCTAACTGCAGTTACACTGACATGCTGACTGCTGTAACAAGGACATGCTGATTGCTGTAACACAGACATGCTGACTGATGTAATACAGACGTGCTGACTGCTGTAACACAGACGTGCTGACTGCTGTAACACAGACATGCTGATTGCTGCAACACAGACATGTTGACTGCTATAACACAGACATGCTGACTGCTATAACACAGACATGCTGACTGCTATAACACAGACATGCTGACTGCTATAACACAGACATGCTGACTGCTATAACACAGACATGCTGACTGCTATAACACAGACATGCTGACTGCTAAAAACACAGACATGCTGACTGCTATAACACAGACATGCTGACTGCTGCAACACAGACATGCTGACTGCTGTAACACAGACATGCTGACTGCTGTAACACAGACATGATGACTGCTGTAACACAGACTGCTGACTGTTATAACACAGACATGTTGACTGTTGTAACACAGACATGCTGACTGCTATAATACAGACATGCTGACTGTTGTAACACAGACATGCTGACTGCTGCAACACAGACGTGCTGACTGCTGCAACACAGACATGCTGATTGCTGTAACACAGACATGCTGACTGCTGTAACACAGACATGCTGATTGCTGTAACACAGACATGCTGACTGTTGTAACACAGACGTGCTGACTGCTGCAACACAGACGTGCTGACTGCTGTAACACAGACGTGCTGACTGCTGTAACATAGACATGCTGACTGCTGCAACACAGACGTGCTGACTGCTGTAACATAGACATGCTGACTGCTGTAACACAGACATGCTGACTGCTGTAACACAGACATGCTGATTGCTGTAACACAGACGTGCTGATTGCTGTAACACAGACGTGCTGACTGCTGTAACACAGACGTGCTGATTGCTGCAACACAGACGTGCTGACTGCTGTAACACGGACATGCTGATTGCTGTAACACAGACATGCTGACTGCTTTAACACAGACCTGGTGGGATACAGACGTGCTGACTGCTGGGATACTGAGTAGCGCAAGGAAAGATATATTCACCAAACTGGACCTCGATCCACATGGCTCCTTCGGGTACAAAATGATCAAGAATAGGGAGGGTGTACATTTGATCTAAAAAGGCAAGGAAATTGCGTTTTAAAAGAAACACTATTCATGAGTTGTACGAAACAGACTGTATAGCTGTAACACAGACTGTATAGCTGTATTATACAGACTCGTATTAAACCAAAAGCAATCGTTTCTGTTCTGTAATAACTTGCATAATTTAGTATAAATAATGTTAGCTCTAGATATACGTACCGTCATGTACAGATCTACCACTTGTGAGACAGATGATTTGGTGAGACATTTCATAAATGCAATAGCGCCGTCTGTTGTCAGTGGATTCTGGCTTACCTGTAATGACACGAATACCAACTTTAACTCATTCATACAAGCATAGTGTATGTTGTTTAATTACTTCTCTTAAATGGATTGTATGGTTTTTCATTATATGCTATACAGACACGGTTTTGGTTTTGTATGGGAAGATCAATCAGTAGTAAATAAACGACGATTTATAACACAGTTCGTTGAAAGATTGAAAGATGAATATTTTTCAAGACTTATTTGGTTATATCAGAAATAATAGAAAACTTTTGTTGTACACTACTATCAAAACAGAAAATGTAAGTGAACAGTACATTGATATCTTAAATTTTCGAGAATACAGGGCTGCATATGCCTCTTTAATAATTAGTGCACACAAGCTAGAAATTGAAACTGGTCGTTATATTGACATGCAGTACAGTACAGAATTTGTAAACTGTGCAACGATGGTATTGGTGATGAAATCCACTTCATGTTTATATGTAAAGCTCTAGGAGAACTGAGAAAAAGATACATACCAGAAAAGTTTTTGAACTCTCCATCTTTTCACCGACTTACTATGTTATTTACATGTAAAAAATTGCCATTAGTGAGAAATGTAGCCAGTTTTATTGTTAATGCTAACAGAATTCGAAATAATTTACTCAGTAATTAAGATTCTTGAATGAAACCTGCTTTATATTATATTGATATTATATCTTGACACGTATAATTATGTTAGTATGTTTTAAGAGATATTGAAACCTGCTTAGTGTTATATTGATGTTTATATGTTTAAGTGATGTTGTAACCTGTTTTGTATTATATTGATATAATATATTGACACCAATGTGTACATGAATGTATGTATGTTAAAAGTTTGTCTTGCTTTGTAAAAATGTTCACATTGTTACACATGTTATGGGCCTGTGGCCTTCGGCAAAAATGTAAACAAAAACTATATATACAGTCATTACAAATTTAAAAACTAGCAGTTTATAATGACATGATGCCAGTTTTACATCTTCAAAAGGCATATACATGTACATAGTATGCAGTTAAAATTATTCTAAGCAGAAAACTTTGTTAAAATATTTAAAGTTAACATCACACTCTATATTTTCACACACGACTCACTCGTAATATTTTGAGGGTGTCATTCTTTTCAAGACCTTTCAAAAACTCAGGTAAGCAAAATGCAGTTATCCTGTTGCACGAGATATCGAGTTCTTTCAATGTATGATTATGTGGTAAAGCCAAGCCCAAAGCCTTTGCTCCTTCTTCAGCCAATCCATTCCATGATAAATCAACTTCTTCAAGTGTTTGATTTGACTAAAATGTGATACAAAGAATGAAAGAATAAATAAAGTTTCGTGTCGACAGTAAGACATTGTGTATGTCACTCGATGGTTTGCGTAATATAGTCTGATTTTACGTACGGGATTTGGGGATCATCTAAGTCGAGTATGGTCTTATTTTGATTTTCTATCATGAATAGAGTAAAGTGCTAAAAGAATATAACCCTAATTTTCATAAATGTTCAACTTCATAAAAGATGCCGAGAAGCCGATATACTGAATAATTATTTATTTATGTACTCTTAATAATAGAAAATAATATATTTAGCTACATGTTAAAAGATTACTATGTACGATCGTTGGACGGAAATCATACGTAATTTTCTGTGAGTTGCACAAAAAATAATCTGCATAATAACATTCAATTATGGGATAATTCCTTAATATTTTATGCGCTTTTGTTTTTACCAGGGAGAAAAAGTCTCTGTATACCTTCAATGCCATACAAACAGCTCTTGCTCCGTCTCTACGTAGATGATTCCAGCTCAAATCTAATTTCTTTATACCAACATTGCTTACTGCAAGAGAATTTTTTTAATTAGTTGAATCCAGTACTGTTTCATGATTTGATATTACATACGTATTATATTACATTACATATAATATATATATTGTTTTTTTTCGTCTCATTTATGTACAGCAAAAAAATAAAAACATAGAAACATACATATTAAATTTTAGTAATGGGAGAGGTTTGTGATCACAGTAATCACTATAGAACACAATATATCAGTTAATATGCGTCATTTCCTTACTAAAAGTTAGAATAGAAAATATCTTCAAACCGTTACCGCATACATATATTACACACTTCCTACCATTTCGATAAGATAGGGTTTCTCAAACAGTTAATTGTTAGTTAATGGTTTCTCACACACTAGATGGTTATGTGCATGTTGGTTTCTATAGAGTTCATGATTAGTTTGTAGTTTTTTCAAACGAACAAGGATAGCGGTTGAACCGAAGAATGCTCCCCGAGGGCTCATAACCATAGGATGGAAAAGGTATACAAAACGTTACAGTCATTTAGATAGGGAAAACATTTGATTACATAGTGGGCTATGATAATCCTGCAAGTCAGTTACTGAAAAAAGTCTGAATAGGAATCTTGCTACACATTCTAGCAGAAACCTTCAATTTCGATAAATTGAAAGTTCCAAGTCAATGCATGGTCATAGAAAGGGATGGGAGTTAATCTGTGAAAGTAAAGAAAATAATCATAATATGTAATTTTTTCATATACCATTGAATTCATGTCAGTGGTTGCTGAGAACTAGTCCGGACACGAATGGTGCTTTTATAATATATGTTGCATAATCAAAGGGCTATTACTCCATGCAAAATAATGTGACGAGAACAGCCGGTAATATGCGCATCTTCTCATGGTAGTGAAGTTTCCCATAAAGTTTTGTTGAATTCATTTCAATAATTGCTGAGAACTAGTCCGGTCAAGAAAAATGTAACGGACGGACAGAATAACGGTCGGACGTAGCGGCGACTATATATCCCCCACTTCGGAGAGCACAATAATGGTTCGTAGTTTATAAAGCATATGGATAATAACAATTAAAGCAAATAACTTGTTATACATGAACATGTTTTATTCTAAATTGGTTACTCTTACATTTGTATCCTTAGTAATTCCGTAAAATACCAGTCATGTTCATCTATAGACACACTGACACACTCACATGTTCATCTATAGACACACTGACACACTCACATGTTCATCTATAGACACACTGACACACTCACATGTTCATCTATAGACACACTGACACACTCACATGTTCATCTATAGACACACTGACACACTCACATGTTCATCTATAGACACACTGACACACTCACATGTTCATCTATAGACACACTGACACACTCACATGTTCATCTATAGACACACTGACACACTCACATGTTCATCTACAGACACACTGACACACTCACAGAGTACAATCAACATGACCACAGTGATAACAATACAAATAGAAATAAACCTAATGCTTTTCCTATAGTTGTTCCTCCAACATCGTCAAATTTGTTCCCTGATAAAACAAGTTCCTCAATGTAGTCATTTTTCTGAAAGTTAAAAAATCAAAAGATGTAAATTTTACTTAATCTAGTTAGGATTAATCCTGAACAAATTTCCCTGCTGAGATGATTCTTCTTCATCCACATAAAAAGTAGTATTAAGAAGACAATAAGGGTAGACATATTTATCTCGTTTCCTGAACAATATTTTTGAAAAATATCTCTTGATATTTTCCTATTGTATTGTGCGTCTTTTACCGCTAAATTTCCGCGTAACTTCTGGCACTTCAAATTTGAAACTCGGTTTTCAACACTTACCTTTATAATATCAGCAAATATTTCAGCCTGTTTTCTCTCAAATTGATTATCTGCAATATAGTGGTACGATAGTTGAATATATTGCTAATGCCAGATTCGTCCAACATTGGAGAGAAACGTAAGTAAAGACCTAAAGAACTAAACTTTAAACGCAATCGTTAAGTTTAAAAGTATTCATGTTAAATTTATGCAATGAATTGCTCGTGCTAAAGTTTTTTGCATTGGGACATAGTACATGTACTAGAAAAGTGACTTCTTTCCATGGTCCGCATTGATAAATTGATGCCACGCGCTTACTCTATGATGCAAATTAATTAAAAAACTTAATTAAGTATTATCTTTCGCACTTGGTCACCAAGTAAGCGGTATGAAGTGTTAGTCGTTCAGTGGCATAGAGAAGCAATTCACACAAGAGTTTGATACCTAGTTTATTCCAACCGAAAGCAAAGTGTTATGGACCAAGCGGACAAATGAAACTGACTATCAACAGCATACACATACAATTTAGTTAAATTCTTTCTCATAAGATTTCTTATGTTCGAAAGTCTTACTTGACATATCCAGTCTTTTCATCGGTTTCATGTCCAGCAAAACAGTGGCTATAGCTCGTAGACCCTCCAAATCAATATTGCACTGGCTTAATGTCTGAAGCATAAATGCTATGACATATTATGGAGTATGCACATGTAAACTATTAAAAGAAAATAGTGCATAGCAATATACAGAACATGAAACATTACCGTCTTGACTGTGATTTTGGATTTCAGCAAATCCACCAAACAAAACATCAGATTACATGCATCAGAAAGAAAGAAACCAAATAATTCAACCATTCTTTAATGCTTTTAGTATTACGTATGTATAAAACTATGCATATTGGAGCCTTTATATTTATTTTGACAAGGACAACCTTGTGTGTTGTGCAAGTATTTAAAATTTAATAAACTGTGTAATTTGTGACGTAAAACTGAAATAATTAAGTCGCTTTTAACCAATTAAACTACTCACCAAATCTTCTACTGTGCAGTTTTCACGTAACGCTTCTGCAACATAACGTGCTCCTTTATTGCTCAGATCATTTCCCGATAGATCGAGTTCTTTTATGGTAACATTGGACTGTAAACATGTAAAGCATAATGTATGTATACATGTACAGTCATTCCAGTCTCTAAGCTCATACTTTTACGCCAAGACAGATATTCGACTGTTTGTTTATTCAAGGTTTCAATGACCAGAAATATCAAACTATTGCTTAATTTTTAATCATAGCATGGCTAACATGGTAGAAAGGCTTCAAAACATATGAAAAACCAGTCATGCAATGCAAGGCAAAATATATGTGCGAGTTTATATAGTCATAGTGTCATCCTTTCAGATCATTTTATAGTCACTGACTATATACAAGTACAGCTACTGCATTTTCCTGTTGTTTTGGGGATATTTTGTCTAGCAATAATATTTCTTTACTCAATCAAACATTGTTACAAGGAGTTTATTACGTGTTCATCATTGAGGTTACGCCACCAGAAACTGTCACATAATTACTTAAACAAAATGATCATTTCATGCTGTGGACCCTTGTGCCGTATACCGGACCGACACTAATGTATACACAGTATATATAAAAGATATGCAAAAACTAAAGCGTATTATAAGTCAACCAAGTACGATCAGAAGAAGGCTTTTACATAATTCTACGTGGATAAATCGTTAATTCAACAGTGTTCTTCACGTGGTGTGATCCATTATGTAAACCAAATGTTTTGTTATTCGATCGCCTGACGTATGCATTTGAGGGTGTAGCCTAAACATGTTTTTAATTTTTTTTTTAAATATTTAAATCATTATAATGCCGAACACGCGTGCGTGCGTTGCGTGCGTGCGTATACTGTCGGACTTCGCTTATTCGACAAACTTCCATCCGAATACTCGGTATCATCCGAGATAAATATCAGGTCCCGATGACTTTTCTTACGCACGTCGAATTGAAATGGGCTATTCGAAACCATGTATTATTCGAGGTTCGATTGTACATATTTTTAAAATATTAAAATAGCACAATCTAAATGTTGCTAGTACGTAATGCAACTTGACCCAAAAACGCGGAGAAACTGATATTCATCCTAAAATGTTTTACTATATAAAACTTCCACTGCAACATGTGACACAACGTGACTCGTGGAACGAGTCGAGTGTGACTAAGTATTCATATTCATTTGACTCAATTAGAATAAAATAAATCGATACTGTGTGTATCGATATTTCGGCCTGTCCAGTATTTTTAAAGAAAAATATTCAGCTCTTATTTTCCTGGGAAAAGGTTTGAGAGACTCAAATATTGAGTAACAGCGAATTTAATATAATTTTATTCCACTTTATTTGTACGTGTTACAGTAGCTTGTACAAATTATCTATAGAGAATATTAAAACGTTATACATGTACTATTTAAATATCAAACATACCGATAATGATACACAGATAGATTTGATGTCTTTAGTACCGAGTAAACAGTTTGACATGTCGGCCACAACATCTGTTATCTGTCTCATGAACCGTCTGCAAGGTGTGATAGCTTCCAGTTTACACATACGGCTGTATGCATCTTGTTGTATGTCTCGCGCTGCATCTTTTCCTGCTGAATCTTCTCTGTGTTCTTCTGAAAAATAAACAATCACTTGTATACACGTTGTAGATCTCACTGATCATCACGGCCAACCGGAATTCATCGGTGATCAAAAAGTACGGAATCTTCCGAAAATGACCGAACAAACACAATCTCCTAGGTTTTTAATCATCCGAGCAAAAGCTTTGATTGTTCTAGAAACATATATTCAGCAATATTTATATCTCACCAATTAATGTCTTCGCTTTTCCAGTAAGCCAGTCTATTTTCAACAAATCCCAGCCTAACATTTTAATTGATTTTTCTCACATAATCTCAACATTTGCTCAGTGTAATAAAACACCTACACTGGTATTCACTCCTTATCCTGGGAAATACGCTCTTTATTTCTGAATAATTATTTCTGACTTTGACCATTCTTTACTTTTTGGACAGTGAAATCGGGTTAAATAAATAAAACCAGAAATAACCAATATACGAAGGTTCATAGCTTTGTTACGATTTAGAAATTAATCGAAATTGGTATGTTTTCCTATGAGATTAAAGCATATGCTATTAAATAGAAAATTAGATTTTGAAAGGTCTTATAAACTGTTGTCATTTTGTGTTTTTGCTTTTTTGTATTAAATGGGAATGTCAAGTAATAATATTGTTTTTGTATTACCATAAGATTTTCGTTATCAAGTTTTGGATACGACAATATTATAGTAATATTTAACTCCCAAGCACGAACCGTAACACCCCGTTTTTCGTAGCAAATACATTATAATATCGATATATTGAATCGAAAGTACTAAAATTGAATGAAAGGTCAAAACAATTGCCGGTCAGTACTAAAAGGTAGAAAACCAGCAAGGGTTCAAGACAGTTAGATATATAATATAAAAGATGTCTTTTAGGGGCTAAACGCTATCATTTAGCTGTATTTCATGTACATACATATAATTATGATGTTGAATTAATTATATATATCGGAAATTGTCTATTACTTCAATATGTTAAGGTGACCTATAGGCCCAATGGGCCGGGTGCTTATCTATCTGTTATTTGTAATGTATGTATATAGATGTAAATGCACATGTCAGTACAATAAACTATTTACTTACTTACTTACTTACTTACTTACATACGGTCGGCAATTGATCTACATAACTTTCTGCAACCAGCTGATCACTCTCCCGCAATGACAAGACATAAAAGGTGACTATAGACACTGTTAGCAGTCAAAGCATGCAAGGGAACATATATGTACGCCTTGTCCTGACATAGAACTCACGTCCCTACATTGTATGACTGTACGGTCTACGCAAACGGCAGTGACCGCTTGTCATTTCCGGAGATGTGTCCATGGGACCAACGTTACCAAGTGACATTATAGCTATATTCTCCATTAGTATTAAGTTTTGTTCAGTGCAACCTCTCAAATTGCAACACTTTTGGATTTTTTGTCTGGTTTTTTTAGAGGTTGTTGTTCGAGAGACTGTTGTTCTAGAGAGGTTAAAATGGGTAGAAAACTTCTACTTGGAGAAAATAGACCAAGTTGATGGAGCGAGATTTGGACAGAGAGAATGCCGCTCTGGAGAGATTACATTATATATATTCCTTTGTATAAAGTGTGTCACTGTAAGAATATCTAAGAGAAACATTTACCAAACAATGTTGGTCGATTATTCGGTCACAATCTGCCAGTAAATTTAGAAATTTCATCCGATCGTGTGAACTCGCGAAAATACCTAAATCGTCCCAAGTAAAACAAATATACATGTGACCTATTGATCGGTGTATTAATTTTGCTCTTTAAAAGTGCGTTAATATTTCATATCAGTCAATCAGAATACATATATAGTTAATTATTACGTAACAAAAACAAACTGCCTGTCCGAAAAAACAAAACTATTTTTGAAGTACATGATAATTACTAGCAAGCATAGCATACCTTCATCATCTTTATCACGTTCGATGTCTGCATCGATAGTCACTTTAGACGTTGATGTTTTGTTTTTGGAAGTTAGAGGTCTTGCCTTTCCAGTCTCAATGTTATATACAAAAGCAGGCGTCACTTGAGAACTTTCTGTCTCAATGTTATATACAAAAGCAGGCGTCACTTGAGAACTTTCTGTTGTTGTGTCATTAACTTCATTGCCTGCTGTTATTCCAGAGTAAGTTATAGACGTGCTAGCTATCGAACCTCGTTTTCTACGACATTGCAACATCGCCGAGTGTATATTTGTGTTTGGTGCGGGTTGGGCAGTCCGGGGTTCTCGATGGTGAGAATGTTGGATGCGGCTGCTTGCTCCACAAACTCCGGTACGACCCATGTAAGCTCCTCTGTGCATCTTAAGCACGGCTGCATGGCCCTCGGTGTTTCCACTTTCCGGTTTCATTATCCAATCTAATAACCACTGTGGTAATAATCACTACCTTATGAAGCATACACTTAATTCATTTGTGTTTTGATGAGTATTCAAATATGATATTACCGTTAAGTTTTATCAAAATAAAAACACAAAGTCTGTGCAAATTTCATATCTTAAATGTTTTGTGTTTTGATTTTTATAATCCAAGTCGCTAATAAAAGCAATCGGATTATACACGCAATTTTACAACAACGAAAAGTGTGTATACCATTGCCATAAAAGTACTTAATTTCAATACTTTTGATTGGCTTGGCCATTTAACAGCATAAAACTATGTAACAAATCCGTTCAATACTTGTATACCTAACGGTGTACTTTAAAATATTCCCGCTAAAGTACATATACATACATCCGTGATTGTACATTAGTACGATACAAACAGAATAGACTAAATCAGCTCGACGTTTTTTAAGTGTCACTTTTAAGAAACTTCCTTAAATTCTATCATTAGGTAAAGCTGCGAAACTATGATTTGCAACTGCTACGCATGTTTGTCGCAAAAAGTGCTATATAATTATTTGGAAAATGCATGTAAATACATGTATATATTATCGTACAGACTGTGTTGGTGGAGCGGAACGTGTTGTGACAAGACTTGTTTTATTTAGGTTGATTTAGGGATTATCTGCATTTAGAAATGTGTGACAACTTTTGTTAAATCCTATAAGCTGTTAATAACCACAAGAGACACGTATAAAATATAACTACCAGTTACTTCAATTGTGACTGAAATTAATTCGGTTTTGTCGTTATTCGATCAGAAATTACGAAACCACTATTTAATCCTAGCACATTTTGTGGAAGTTGTACAACTGATAAATAATGGTGTTCGGCTTATAACTACACACGATACCCTTGTATAAGGTCTTTCCCGATATGAGAAACAATCCGGCAGTGACAAATTTGAGTTCGTTAGTATATAATATATACTTAAGAAACGTGATATATAGAGGGCATTGAATAAGTGTTGTACATGTATTAGTATTAAAATTTATTGAACGAGTTGAATAAAATGATAGCGAGCCTCCGGCGACCTTCATATTCTTTTTATTCAACGAGTTCAATACATTAATTAATACTAAACATCAAGAATTTAATATTTTATTTATCACATACCCGACAAAATAAGGTAAAACACATTATTAAATTGACCTCTTTAATATTGACAGCAGCGTCCCGATCGAAAGTTATTAGGCTTGTTTGAATTAAAATGCCGAAAAAGTTGACCCATTAACAAATTCATTATTTCCAAAATTATCCCTATATCTATGAATATTTTATCATTTTCCAGTTTATTATTATACGAGAGGAATTCAGAACGGTCGTAAGAGACAGGAGGTCACATTTAAATTGTGGACAGTAGGACAGGTTGGACTATATGTGTATCAACAAAACCAACAATAAATAACAAAGAAGAAGTTAAATTTGAGCACATTATACTATTTCTGAATTCGTTTTACATGGCAATATTCTAACATAAATGATATATATTTTTCTAATAAACAATTGTATTTCCTATGCAAATATACCAGACTGTTTTATCTTCCGTGAAAGCAAATGGAATTACTCATTTAGCAATTGTAACTTTACAGCATCAGGCAATACATGAAGATGTCTATCACTTGAACTGATAACATTTGTTCATATGTATGACAAAACAACACAAATTACTGTAAGAAGTAATCACATTAATCACCTGTTCACCATAATCACCATGGTTGTAGTATTCCAAAAAACATATTCTAGTATTCGACAATAGGTATTTTGGTATTTGTCAATAATCAAATATTGGCCAGTATTCCAATTTCCACCAATATTTAGCATTAACTAATAGTCTAGTACCAATCTCCTATATGTGGTTTATTAATATATATTCTAGATTTAACCCAGATTCTAGTAGTCAGTAGTAACCAACAGTCTAGTACCTGAGTCATCCACATTTTAGTATTCACCAATATTCAAGCACACACACATAAAAAAGAAGATAACTATTATTTTTTCCATTTAGTATTCTCGTAGTTGTCATTGAAGTATAAAAATATGTGTCATAAGGAATAATTCATATTTTTGTCATCTGGCAAATACTAGTATGATAACAGCAAATAGCAAAAAATAGCAATCATTCAGTGCTGACACCAGGCAATCATTCAGTGCTGACACCAGGCAATCATTCAGTGCTGACATATGGCAATCATTCAGTGCTGACACCAGGCAATCATTCAGTGCTGACCCTAGTCAATCATTCAGTGTTGACATATGGCAATCATTCAGTGCTGACATCTGGCAATCATTCAGTGCTGACACCAGGCAATCATTCAGTGCTGACATATGGCAATCATTCAGTGCTGACACCAGGCAATCATGCAGTGCTGACATATGGCAATCATTCAGTGCTGACACCAGGCAATCATTCAGTGCTGACATATGGCAATCATTCAGTGCTGACATCTGACAATCATTCAGTGCTGACACCAGGTAATCATTCAGTGCTGACATATGGCAATCATCAGTGCTGACATATGACAATCACTCAGTGCTGAAATCAAGCAATCACTCAGTTCGTAGTAACTTTCTGATATCAATAGATATTTCATTTCTTTTATGATCATAAAATGGACAGACAATAAAAAAATGGATTCCATCTCGGATCATTTGCATATTACAAATGTACAATGTAGTCTCTGAGTTGGGGCTTCTCCTACACAGTGTCCAGTTTCTACCCTTAGTGATAGAATGCTGCACCTAAATTGTACAAGTACTGATCTTTCATATTTAAGTAGATTCAATTAAACATACTGTTCTGTAGTGAGCGTCTTTAAAAATAACCTAAGTTATCAATGTTGACATATTACTGACACTGATATTCCACGTATTTGAGTAGTGTTGTCTTACATTTCCCTTTGTCATACTAATACTTATAACATTTTTGATTTCAAAATAATTTTATAGCCTTAGCTTAGTCATTGTGTAACCCTGTGTCTCCATGTAGAGCTAATGTAGGTGCACATCTATGTACTCCCAGAAAGAAGCAGTAAGCGATTTTTTATATTGTAAATAGCTTGTTTCTATAACAACCAATTGTCTGTAGAAACATTCGGCCTTTCTTAATGCTTAATCAAATGTTTTTCTAGCTGCAATGTATATTTGGCGCATTACATCTTCGCCGGTTGAGATACACTACAGATATTTCTTTATTCTGCACATTATTCCATAAACTGGTCAACTCATCATTCCAGTAGGGTTTCTTATTTCTGATATGTTTATTAGTTCGATTTGAAGAGCAATATGTCAGAATCTTTGTGTTCATTTCCGCGATAACAACACTACATAATCAGTCATAAATCTGATCAATATTTTCTTGTACTTCTCCACAGGTTTTGATATTTGTAATAATTGCTAGAATCGCCAGTCTCGTTATCTCCACTATCCATGAAATCATCTGGAAATTTGTTCAGTTTGTACTTTTGATGAATTGCATGACACTCAGTGAGATTATACCCCAGTATTCTACAGTGTGATGTATTTGATTGTGTCAACACTATAGAGTGAGTGGGTCTGGTAGCCGTGAACTGTCTCCAAATAAGCTGTGTAAGCAGTGACCATCAACAATCAACTGTACTGTCAAAACTCTAAAGTTAATATAATTCTGTAAATTTTCATGTGGTACAACAAAATTATCAACTACCGATTTGCCCTTTCTCGATAATCTTGTGAAATTATCATCCTCTTCACAATATCTACCATTCAATACACTTAAGTTTCATTCGATTAAAACTTCTATGAAATTGTGTCCATGTTGATTGATAGTACCGTCAATGTGTTTTCTTGGTGGTAAGGGATACAACATCGCTCACAAAATTAGCTAATGCGCCAATTTGATAGTTGAAATCGCCTGCAATGAATTTACTATCGCAGTCAGTATTTGTGTATATTTGGGCAAGTAGGTGGGAGAAGAACCCTTGTGCATCACATCCTCTTGTATGTGATTCACATACAGAAAATATATCTGCTTCGACACATTGTACAATATATACAAGTAACTCGCTATTCATATTAGTCCAACCACACACGTTTATGTGAGCGATTTTGATAGTTTCATTGGGTCGGGGTTGACTAGTGACTATCTGCATGTTGTTGTTTGTTATTACGTTCTGAATTTGAAGTTATCAAAATGTACTATCATCAAAATCAACTTCTATCAAAATCTGTTGACAAGAGTATCGATGAATACATGCATTTGTTAGTGTATTTTGTTAAATCATACTTTCCAAGCTGGTGTGTACAATGACGTCACCGTGAACAGTGTATCATGTGATTTCACTTCATTACACTGATGCAACATTTTACCTGTGACAATTTACAAGATCACTTGATTATCATTTCAACTTTGTCAACAAAGATAGTTGTATCCCTAATATGATTTGAAGCAAAGATTCTAAACTCAAACAAGTACAACTACATCAGTCATACTGAAATTTGTTCTATCATGATTTATTAAAATACAATGTATTCCATATCATTTTAACTACACCAATTATTATTGAGTTATAAATATTTTCAAATAGTCTTACAGCATCAATAAAAAGTGCCACAATATTAAATTTCAAAAAATTCATGAAAAATGAAATACTCCCAACAGACAGTATGTACAATCAGTCACAAAAATACTGTTTGCCTCATGTTCTATGTCAACATTCGAATGATTCAACTTGGAAATTCTATACATTTTGTAAGAATAAATCAACTGATAAAGTGATAATACGTGGGAACTGATTCAGTTGTGAGTATGAAGTCTTACATTGTGTGTAACTATGTAAGTTTTAACATTTTAACTATTATCAGAATACTGGAGTAAAGAACAACATGTACTGATTGGATTATTTTGGTATGTAAATGCACACTAGACATATATGTATAAATGTCAGAAAACTAGAATTGATTCTAATAAGGCCATCCATAAAATTTGTGTTAACTGATATCTGATTGACCCACACAAATTGATCAAGGATTAATTTTATTGCACTGAGTAGGTTGTTTCCTCAACATTTCCTCACTCACATGCAGACCTAGTACACATATTGTGGGTAGAGGTGTAATGCCAACAAACAATGGTTAAGGTATGACATAAGGCATCAACAACTTAACAAAATCAAATACTGCAAGTAACAGACCCACTTGCCTAGAATCATGACACTATTTGATGTTCATCTACCGTTTGTCTATTTAGGAACATTTACTAAAAATATTTTGACTGCATTTGCAGAGTTCACCAAGTACAACAAGTTGCTATCTCACAAAAAAACATTTCCTGCTTGTTTATATTCAAATTCTATTTTTTTCAGAACAAATGATTTTTCACTAGACATGTCAGGTGTTCATACACATTTTGCGACCTTTGCATGCATTTGTTTGGTGAATTAGAATATTCTTAACTAAGATGAATGCTCATAAATTTGCTAGTGATATTGTCAAAACAAAGGGAGCTTTCCTCACATTTGTATGCACGAGTATAACACCTTAACCTCAATACAACACAATAAAAGTTACGATTATTATGAAAAACAACATCTGTCAACAGATGAATTAATTTATCATTCAAGAAACATAAAAGAAAAATTAAATGTGTCAAATATTGAAAATTTAATAATTCTGCATTAAATTAAAACGTATAGATTAACATTTTAATCAACCAATATGAAAATTGTGAAAAATAATGAAATAAATCATGATGATTTTTAACGAAAACATAGAAACTTTGAAAAAAAGTGAACAACATTTATATTATTATGTACTACATATAGTTGTAAAGGCTATTTGTAATAAAAAGTCAAAACAATACACAGTCACCTACAAATCTTTATATCACAAAACATAGACATGTATGGAATTTGAACACATCATTTGGAGTAACTGAAAAAACAATATTGAGACCAAAAGTATCACTACTTTGTACAGATTAATTTACTACTACATGCGGGGTACGGTCATAGAAACATTTTTTATCTAAAAAGTTTTATTCTATCTGCAGAAACACCATGTACCTTGATCATATGATAATGCCATCTGTACTCTTGATTAAACTCTAAGCCACATAGTGTACATTTACATTGACTGTTAGAGCTGGCACTACTTACGGAATAATGATCATGCCTATTAGTGTTGCCATTAAAGGAGTCTGGGACAGCAGAAGGACCACTAGTCAGACAAGCAATGCCTCCAATGCAAAAGTTTTTATGAGATTTTGACTGACTATGTTTCATTTGAGATTCTAATCTAATTATTTTGATATCATCTTCATCCTCTTCCTCATCATCATCCATTTCAATATCAGAATTTTCTAATTCAGCAAAGTTGATTCTCGGTTTTTCACCGCATGATAATCTAGTTCTGCGGGATGTGGTACCAGCATCATCACTAACTTCACCTTCAGTACAAACAGCTTCGTTAGAATCTACTTCTATCTCAGCAGAGTCTGGTGTCCATTCTGCATCATTATCTTCCTCTGCCTTTTTCAGTTTCTTATTGAATGACTTCTTCACTGCCATGTTCACACATTCCGATTCTACAGAATTTGCACTCATTGGAATTGGTGAAATAATTCTACCATTTGCATCTTTAGGTCGAACCTGGCGCTTTTTCCAGTTCCAAGTTTTCTTTTTGGTGCCATTCTTTTTCTCTCTAGCAGGAAAAGGGTTGACTCTGGCTTTTGCCAACAGCTGCATTGTTGTTGCCTCATTCATTTTGGGTAAAGGTGTACCAGTGGCAGCATGAGAGAAAAGTTCTTGGAATGATATAAATGGTAATCTATTCACAAGTGAATCTGCTTGATCCTGGTCTCCATAGTTAATCTTCTTTGCCTGCAAGTGACTAAACAATGCTGGGTACCGAGATTCTAATTTTCCTTGTGCTACCTTTGACCTTTGAATTTCCTGCCTTCCATCAGATGTAGAAGCTGCCTCATTTTGAGTATTCCTATGACTACTAACTTCACCATCACTTTGAGAATACATGTCACAGCTCATTTCTTCATCAACTTCAATTTTAACAACAGGAGATAGTGAAGAACTTCTGTCAGTAGCCATATGTGTACCTTGGCTGGGAACACTAGAACCACGGGAATGTCTCGACATTTCACTATGTACATTCAACAACATGTCAGCTGTCTTAGGTAAAGAAGTTGCAGGCTTTTTCAATAATGCTACAAGACCCGAAGCATTCTTAGCTATAGCTGAAGGCTGCACTTCTGGAACACTAGCATCACAGTTTTTATTTTCTATTTTTCTCTTAGATTTTGGGCCACGCATTAGAGCCGCCTGATACTTACTTACATTGTCCTTCACCATTTCAATCCAAGATTTCCTGGAAGAATCTCTCTGCTCTTGTTCTGTAGCATTTGAATTTTCCATTGTAACCTCATTTCCGTATGACCACCTATCTGGATAGACACAATTTGATGGTCCATCTTCTGAATCAGAGTTATTGTCTCCTGTACCACTATCCATTCCTCCAGGCATCTCACCATCAAACACTTCTTGATTCAAACTGTACTCATTATTTTTATCATTCTTCTCTACTTTCACTACAATTTCTTTATACCCTGTATCACATTCAGTCTCATTTGCAGTATGTTCTCCTGTTGGCTCTGAATTCACCAATTCTTCACTTTGACACCGAGCTTCATTTCCAGATGATTTGTTACTCCTGGATTCACTAATTGGAACTTGATGATGGATTTCTTTATCAATAAGTCTTTCTATCAAGGATGACACCTTAGTTACTGTTTGAGTGTTATGGTCATCTATTGAAGGTCCAGCATTACAAGAAATACTAGAAACACTAACAATTTTTGGTTGGGTATGCTCAGCTATTTCATACTCTGGATCAACTTTTTCTTCTTTAACTGTTATATCATGATGAATGAATGGATTAACACATGGAATTCCAACATTACATGTTCTGATTTCAGAGTCTGTCACATGTTGAACTTTACTTGCTTCACCACATTGCCCTGCATCATTTTCCTCTTGTTGCTCCATTACATCTCTGATATTCCTCTGTCTGGGTTGTTTTCGTTTTCTCTTACTTTTTTGTTGGGAAGCATCATCTTCAGCTGAACCTTTAATTCTCTCTTCTTCATTTATGGCAGCATTTGTATCCCTCAGAAGGTTACTCAAAGCATCAATGTCATCACTATAATTTTCTGAACTTTTCTCATGACCACCAAGAACTTTCCCTGACTTTTCTGCATCACTTTGCAGCCAGAATGAAGGTGCATTATAATCATCCCATCTAGGTTTCTTCTTACTAGATGCTTCAGCAAAAACAGATTTTAAGGTCTTGTGGATTTTAACAACTTGTTGTTCCTTGGTATCAAGAATAGATATACATATGATACCATCAATTTCTAGCCCTGACACAGAACTGTAATTCTGCTGACAAAGGGAGACAACTTCATCATGTAGAAGTTTGATAACATCAGAGTGGAGTGTTGGTTCTTGGAAATTGGGAAGTTTTGCCATTTTGTGAACCTGAAATAAGAGCAGATAAATAAAATAAAACATCAACATACTTAGTTAATGTACATTCACTACTCAACACTTATATATCTAGATGTTGTTTTCCGGGTGGTCTGGAGATTGGTTCTAAAGTAACATTTACTAGAGCTGTAACGATTAATCGCCGTCCACAATTCACCACGGTTTCTGTCCTCGGTTCGGTTAACGATACGACGGAAGCAAAGTACGGTTCGGTACGGTATTTAAGTATAACTCATGCATTTTCAAAGCGAAACATCGATTGGCTGAATGAGACTAAATAAGCCAATCAAAACGTCTCTTTTAAAATGCAGTCGGTGAACACAACAAAAATGGCTGAGTCAGACGCGTTCGAGACGCACATTAAGTTAAAAAACCCACCATCGAAGTTTAAATCGCCTGTGTGGCAACATTATGGCTTTCGATATGGCCAAGAAAGTGTTATGCAGACAACCTGCAAGAATTTGCTACGCAGATGTAAGTTATAGAGCCTGTAACACATCAAACATGGCATCGCACTTAAAACGACATCATTCGATTTCGTATGAAGAAAAACGTCCAGTAGAGAGAGCAGTACGTATTCTTACGAAGCGAAACAGTGATGGACAACCTAAAATAAGTGAAAGTTTTCGCCATCCTGTATTAAGTCCAACACATCCAAAGTCTAAAGCCTTGACAACTGCAATTGGTTATTTCATTGCATTTGATATAAGACGATACTCTGTGGTTGAAAACTTTGGGTTTCTTACAAATTCAAATGTTTTTATGTTCTTTTGTTTTCAAAATACATTTACTGTTAAAACTTGAATACATCTTTTGTTGTTTATTAACTGTATCGTATCGTATCGAAAAATATCATATCGTACCTTGGTATCACGATACGTATCGTATCGTATCGCAGAAGAAGTGTATCGTTACAGCTCTAACATTTACACATGGTGGTTGAAACGATAAAAATAATTTTGTATCATTTTATGTTTCAATCATCATAAGTACATGTATGTACATGTGTCCAAATAAATACTGTGATGCAGTATCCTGAACTCCTAGATGACCGATTATAAATGCTGAGTGGTGTATATTGATATACAATCATTTACTTAGTATGCACAACATGTGTACTATCTATGATTTTTTCATTGAACCATGTTGCAATCCATTAGAACCTGAGTTACAATAAAGTTAATGGATGGAATTAAATTGATCATCATTGGTACCTCAGTATAGAATGGTCAGTGCACGGTGACTTACTTAAGTCAGTGATCAAGAGATACTCACAAAACCATAAAATGATATGTCTTTTGCAACATATTCGGACTAAAACATACTATTTCAATTTCACACAACTGTGTTTGGAAAAGTGGAATCCAGCTTTGGAGAGGAAGCTTCAAAGTTGGTAATATAGTCCAGTTAACATAGACGATTCCATAATCGATAAATTCACCGCCGCCATTTTGTTGGTCACATGACCGTATGCCATTAAGGTACTGCTAGTGCTGCGATTCCAGATTCTTGTTTCTGCAAGTCTGCTTATAATTACCCCCAAATAATTGAACATATGATTTAAACAACCTTCCCACCTTATACCCAATATAATTGATAAATCGATAATGAAAGCCTTATCGAATTGGGTTTATACACAGGGAAATTGTTTTGTATCTATTTTTGAGGCTGACTTCAACTATGTACAAAATGAACGTGTAGCACAGATTCGTGCTTGTAGTTTTGATAACTTAAGTAAAACAAGACATTGTTCTCTCGGACATTCCTTTTGATATTATATCAGTGAAATCACAGACGAACTTAAAGTATTTCAAGTGTTTGTGCTGAAATCTCATATGGTTTTTAATTTATACAACTTTGAAGACCAAAAAATGGTCCATTTTTACGTGTAATGTGTAATCAGACTTGCCTTGAATGTTAGAAAATAAGTGTATTTATTAATAAAATAAATCAACATAATTATGTGTGCTATTTAGGATTTTAAACATGATATATTTCACATTTCTATACTTACATAAATTGTAAACCCCAGTGCAAATGAAATAATGAAGAAATAACAACTTCTCTGACTATAAATCGATTTAACAGTGAGATCCAATATCAATATATCACCTGTATTTTCATTTGAAACTAATATTACCAAAATTAACCCTTTTTTCTATGTACATGTTTATAGCTATATATGTTTAAGCTTGTTGTCTTTAATCTCAATAATTATTGATGATATAATTGATTCTGGTCATTTTAGTTAAACAAACTAAGCCTTCATTACAAATTTATGAAGTAAGTATAAATACTTGCTTAAATGCTGACATAAGTCAATTATTTTAGTTTAGAAAACTAATATTACGTTCCCTCAACATCCAGATATATTGATGATTTCATATATCTATATAGAGATATATATAAATTGCAACTGATTAAAAAACCAGAAGACGAGAAAGAGATAATTTGGAGAGAAAAAATCTTGACCGCTTTCAAATTATTGGTTGGAATGACATAATAAGCAAGAATTTTTGCTAAAAAGAATAAATTCGATAAGAGTATGCTACTTTTTGGATAATTATGTTAAATAAATCCATTTCAAGTTGTTATTTTGTGTTTCTTCATCTTTTAGAGACAGACTTTCACTTAGATAATGCTGTTTTATGTAGTCTGGAGTTCCTTCCCCTTTCACTATGATACTGTTTGCAATATCAGTACGACGGGAACCAGACAAAGCATGACTGTAATGGCAGACAAGAAGAATATTCAGGGGAGATAATTCGGTAGTGACTAATTAAGGGCATTGTCTATTCTCAGTAATGGGAAATCAATGATTTGGGGAATGAAAGACAGTTTTCACTATATATCATTCACCACCTAACAATTCTACACAGTATATTGTTGAAGACTGTATACACTTATATATAAATTTACACGTATGTCCATCAAAATACCATTCCTTCAGTGTTCAATAACGGCATTGTAACTGTATGATCAGAAATACAAAAGAACACATTTACTTCTTCATGGTTAATTAGAACAAATGAATTTCATCTAAACTTCATGTGAAAAACAAAAATATTTTGGTAGCAGGACTCATGCCAAAGACATGCTGGCATGCGCTATTTGTGTCAAATTTTATCCTTTTGGCACAGAAATATTCTGTGTGCAAAACTGTAGTGCAGACAATATTTTTTGACAAGTCTGCCATTTTTGTTTTTTGTAAATGTCACAAGCTACTGCAATTGTCATTGCTGAACTGAACATCACCGACACAAAGAGAAACAACTGCCTCTGGGTATGATTTGTCAATGATTGACACTAACTGGTGAGTATATTGTGTACAAATTTGCAGTCAATTGATGGTCGTCTTGGTGATGATGCTGGTATGTTCTTGTCAATAAATGGTAACAGCGTAATTGATTATGTAATCTGATCATGTTGTATGATTTCTTTCATTACATTACAGATATTATTGTTCATGATTTATATACTTGTTCACATCATGTTCCATTACAGGTGAATCTGTGTATAGATAAATCATGTACTTGTTATGGTGAACATTTTGTTTATATCGTGGTGATGGCAGGGTGCGCGTCTACCGTAGGAGAAATGAACGCTATGCTGACTGTTGTGTTCTTGAACGAGGTCGTTTCGGGGGTGGGGGTTCTGTCATGGTTTAGGCAGCCTTTGCCCATGGTTATCGTTCACCACTAGTCGTCATTAATGGCAATTTAAATGCTCAACGTTACCGCGATGACATTCTCGCTGACCACGTCATTCCTCTGTCCATAACAACGCCAACATCTCGATTTTTCAGCATGATAATGCCACATCTCATACAGCTAGAGACACTGTTAATTTTCTTAAAACCAATAACATTGATTTCATTGATGACTGGCCCGCTAAAAATCTGGGATATTCTGGACAGACGAGTGAGGCATCGTCCCAACCCACCTGCTAACTTCAACAAACTTCATCAAACGCTCATTCAGGAATGGAACAATATTCCACAGGCAGAAACCAACACCTTAGTCAATTCTATGCACCTGCGATGCACTGCAGTGGTCAACTCAAGTTGGTCATACCCGATAGTAAGTGTTATTTTTGTTTTTAACCCCTACCTCACTTGGTCAAAATTTCCGCCATTTTCTGTTTACAATTGGCGATCATTTTTGCACCAAACGATGCATCATGGAACACATATATAACAATGATTCCCCCGATTTGTTTCATACAGCTATGTTCAAGCAAACTTAGCCAAGGTTTCTTATTTTGTTCAGTATATATCGGCAAGTAAAACAAAAAGCACGCGGAAATTTGAAGGCCAAGGAAAAACGATAATTTCGTCATTTGGCAACAAGAGTGTTTCACTTAGCTGCCAAAGTAACCACAATTCACCATGAATAACAAGGATGTGAATCTGATCAAGGACTGGCTAGGCAACATTCCTATGACATTCCGTAGAAATTGATCAAGTGATTAAGAAGATGTCTCTTAGAAAAATTGATGACAACTTAGGCCTGATGGGCTATACATATAACTCTGTGCTGAGCATAAAAAACAATGAGAAATGTTGTTAACGAGTAGTGATATCACTTGGTGGCAGTACATCATGCAACTTAAATAAAAAGTTACAATTTACCTTTAGTCATGTCAAATATCAACCAAACATATATATGCTTGAACAGAAACCAGAGGATGGTCAATCTCAAGTGGAACTGTCTGAAACAAAATAAAAATACATAGCACTTAGCAGTTAGTTACAGCAGTGGAATTAGTTTCAACACAGTATAAATATTTATTAAACATTATCTATATTGACACTGTTGTGTATCAACTACACAAATGTACAGCGGTTCACAATTCATGGCTCTAAAAGTAAAAAAATATATGTGATACAATATATCTAAACAAGAGGGCCAAGATGGCCATGGATCGCTCACGAGAGTGTAATTGCTAAATAAGGCCTAATAATAAACATTAACATCGTAATTATATCTTGCGTCTATAAAAGCAAGGTTTTTTAAAGATTTTACAGAGTGACCTAGTCTTTGACCCCAAGTGACCCGGTTTAAAACTTGGCCAAGATTTCGCAGAGACTTGTAAACACTCTGACAAAGTTGATGAAGTTCTTACTAAAATGTGGCCTCTATTGTGTTTACAAAGTTAATCTAAGATTTGACTGAGTGACCTGCTTTATGACATCAAGTGACCAAGTTTCGAACTTGGCTTAGATTTCATATAGCAATATAAACATTCTGACATAGATTGCATAGATACAAACATTGTGACAAAATTTCATGAAATTAAAAATGTGGCCTCTATTGCATAAACAAGGTGAATGTTGACTATGAATGATGGACAAAATGTGAGCTAGAAACAACCATTTGCATGCACACATCATGAAAATGCTTCACTATACATTGAGTTATTTCCCAAAATTTACCTGTAGACTTAGTTTCATCATTCTGAGAATTATTGTTGTATACAACTTACAAGTATACAAGTTGTCACTGCCTAATTGCTATATATTTAAATATCATTATTCAATATTTGTGTTGAATTACAAACATCAGTGATCATTAATTACAAACTGAACTTGAAAATTGTAGTGTACAGCATTGTGTGGTGTGGTTGGCCTGAGTTAGATAAACAGGGCATAATAATATATAGGTATGTGAGAGACTGGGTAACAGGGCATAATAATATATATGTGAGAGACTGGGTAGCAGGGCATAATAATATATATATGAGAGACTGGGTAGCAGGGCATAATAATATATATGTGAGAGACTGGGTAGCAGGGCATACTAATATATATGTGAGAGACTGGGTAGCAGGGCATAATAATATATATATGAGAGACTGGGTAACAAGGGCATAATAATATATATATGAGAGACTGGGTAACAGGGCATAATAATATATATGAGAGACTGGGAAACAGGGCATAATAATATACATATGAGAGACTGGGTAACAGGGCATAATAATATATATATGAGAGACTGGGTAGCAGGGCATAATAATATATATGTGAGAGACTGGGTAGCAGGGCATAATAATATATATATGAGAGACTGGGTAGCAGGGCATAATAATATATATGTGAGAGACTGGGTAGCAGGGCATAATAATATATATGTGAGAGACTGGGTAACAGGGCATAATAATATATATGTGAGAGACTGGGTAGCAGGGCATAATAATATATATGTGAGAGACTGGGTAACAGGGCATAATAATATATATATGAGAGACTGGGTAGCAGGGCATAATAATATATATATGAGAGACTGGGTAACAGGGCATAATAATATATATATGAGAGACTGGGTAACAGGGCATAATAATATATATATGAGAGACTGGGTAACAGGGCATAATAATATATATATGAGAGACTGGGTAACAGGGCATAATAATATGTATATGAGAGACTGGGTAACAGGGCATAATAATATGTATGTGAGAGACTGGGTAACAGGGCATAATAATATGTATGTGAGCGACTGGGTAGCAGGGCATAATAATATGTATGTGAGAGACTGGGTAGCAGGGCATACTAATATATATATGAGAGACTGGGTAGCAGGGCATAATAATATGTATGTGAGAGACTGGGTAACAGGGCATAATAATATATATGTGAGAGACTGGGTAGCAGGGCATAATAATATATATATATGAGAGACTGGGTAGCAGGGCATAATAATATATATGTGAGAGACGGGGTAGCAGGGCATAATAATATATATGTGAGAGATTGGGTAACAGGGCATAATAATATGTATGTGAGAGACTGGGTAGCAGGGCATAATAATATATATGTGAGAGACTGGGTAGCAGGGCATAATAATATATATATGAGAGACTGGGTAACAGGGCATAATAATATATATATGAGAGACTGGGTAACAGGGCATAATAATATATATATGAGAGACTGGGTAGCAGGGCATAATAATATGTATGTGCGAGACTGGGTAGCAGGGCATAATAATATATATGTGAGAGACTGGGTAGCAGGGCATAATAATATATATGTGAGAGACTGGGTAGCAGGGCATAATAATATATTTATGAGAGACTGGGTAGCAGGGCATAATAATATACAGTCGACTCTTGTTAAGATGAATTTTTCGGGACCGTCGGAAATAGTTTGTCTTAACGAAAATTCGACCTAAAAGTCGGGGGGCCATTTTGGTGGTGTCACGTAAGAAAGTCTAGTTCGTGACGACTGAAATACAAGTTTATGAATATTATTTAGTTGCAATTATGTTCTACTCATTAAGAACTTCTAGACGTTATTTTGCAGATTTGTATTGATATGTTGATCATTCATTTTGAATTGAGATAGAATGCTATAAGTTCATAATATTTATACAGTTTTAAGAATTCACTCATTTTGACATGTTTTAACAACAAACGCGGTTTGATTGCCATTTGCATAAAACAAATGTTAAAGATGACGTGTTTTAATTAAAGTACAAGCTTAATTAAATCACTCATTTTGGCATGTTTTACAAACTATCAGTTTGATCGCAGTTTTCAACAATTCGACAAGTTTGCATTCATACAATGTAGTCTAACATTTTGCAAACATGTACAAATCCTTCAATTATGTAAACAATCGATAATTAAATGTGCGAAAATACAGGTAAATCATCTCATTGACGTGTAAAAACATTCGTCGCCAGCAAGATACGATCTGACTTCGTGTTAAACAATAGATTTAAGGTGCGAACTTGTTAAGCGGGACTTCGAAAAAACTTTGACGTAACGAAAAACTTCGAGACAATAATTCGTCTTAACCGACAGAAATGCATATAGACAAAGAAGGATAAAATCGGGACTTTTGAAAAACTTCGACGTAACGGAAAATTCGTCTTAAGCGAGTTCGTCCTAACGAGAGTCGACTGTATATGTGAGAGACTGGGTAGCAGGGCATAATAATATATATGTGAGAGACTGGGTAACAGGGCATAATAATATATATATGAGAGACTGGGTAGCAGGGCATAATAATATATATGTGAATGACTGGGTAGCAGGGCATAATAATATATATATGAGAGACTGGGTAGCAGGGCATAATAATATATATGTGAGAGACTAGGTAGCAGGGCATAATAATATATATATGAGAGACTGGGTAACAGGGCATAATAATATATATATGAGAGACTGGGTAGCAGACATTAATTTGACTTTAAGCTAAAACTACGAGGCTGTCATTGCTTCAATGTTTTGTGTATCAACTATATTGTTGAAAGACAAATATTGACATAAATATATTGATAAATCTATTATATGTTTAAATTCCTTTAGACTACTAACTCCTATTTTTCTGTATGTTTATGTGTGTACGCCATACATATTCAAATGTTCAACTTGTATTTTTGTGATATCAAGACACCATTTAAGTAATTAATCCATGTTTTTAACTTCACAGTATAATATTATACTGCCGACTTTGGAATGCACTATTCACTACATCACTGTTTAAAAAGTGGCCTACTACAAAGCGATGTTGCGCTATTTTGGTGCATTTTTAGACTGTACCCATTCTCCTGTATTTTCCCGCCATAATATCAATATTCGTGTGTATCAAAAATTGATTGACAGAAAAAATTTGTTGATACATCGATTGTACTAATGACAGCTCTAGCTAAAACTATGAGGCTAAATTAACATTACATTCTGCAAATAGTTTCTTTTAGTTTTACTACTCAAGGAATTGTAGAGTTTCAGTCCGAAATACTGAAATAGGCAAAACAATCAACAATGATTCAGCTAACCAATGTTATGTGTGAACAGAAAAGAGAGCTTCAACATGATTCAGCATGAAGCAAATGCCACATTGACATCCAATTACATTCTTTGGCGCAGCTGTACTTACATGGTTTTGCTATTTGCATATCAGTGTTGTGTAAACCAATCAAATCTTAAGCTGAACCATCAAGGCAATTCTATTTAACTGAACAACGTTTGTAACCATGACGCAGATTGATTACCCTTTCGATAAAGGGTATGTTCAATACCGTATCGAAATCCACTGAATTTCGGTGAATTTACAGAAATCCATTTTGGATCTGGAGTGACCAGCAATAGTAACATCTTGGCACTTTTTTTATGTTGCACACAAATCTTAAGCTTCAAATTGCACCAACCATCTTTTTGAAGATATTTCTTGTTTACATTGATTTTGAAGTTAACTAGTTAAGAAGTAGATTATCCTCGACACCCCGATCTCCGCCTCCCTAAGCTTTGTCTGCGAATCGGAACTTGAATTGTCGATATACAGTAAAAATAATGTATTTGCAGATTCCTCACATCCAATTTCAATCAATCAGTGAAGAGATGCGATAATATTAAGAAAGCATTTAAACAAAAACAGTCAAAATGCAGACGCGACGAAAAATTACTTGCCGCCATTTTGTGAACCTAACTCCGCCTTTTATGTGACGTCATCAAGTGGTGACGAAATTAGCACTCACATCAAGAATAAACAATGCAGACGTGCCGATCTCGGCATTTTTTTCGCCGAGTTACGAGTTTAATAGGGACATTTGGATGGATTTGTTTTGGTATTAAGAAAAAACATGTAAAAGTAGGCGGTGAAGGTAAAAAAAACGATATACAAATAAGCAACAAAGCAATGCCCCCCAGAGGCTATGTTATTTTACAGTTCTAACTGAATTATTTACACAATCTTGGAAGAGAACCACACACCAGATATCAAAACTCTTCACCTTATGGTTTTGGACGAGAAGATTTTCACTATAACAAGGCCCCGCTTCCTGGTGACAATGTTTTTTGACAGAACTTAATAACTGCTGGTAAAATCCCCCCGCACCCAGGGGACATCCTAGGTACGGACCATTCCCCGCTATTTTCGGCACGTAAACAAAACCACCACATTCACTCGGCACTGCGGGGCCACCTGGAAGGTAAACACATGGCCCATTTCCCCCGCTATCCCCGGTTTACCCCCCTGACCTGGGGGGGCCGTGGTTACAATTGACTGGTGCATTAGAGCACACTTAGCCTATGTGTAAAGCCTCTTGCCTTACATGTCAGGTCTAGGGTTCAAATCCCCGCTGGCCCAAAAAAAATTCTTTGCTTTTTTCATGACATTTCTTTTTTAACTGACTTTTTTGACAAGGAAACTGATATAAATTGATAAAATATAAATAATATCAATTTGTTTCTAAAAACATGCCATATTTCTCCAAAGTATGATAATTCTGCTTGGTAAAATTTGATACATACAAATTACAAGATGTAATCAAAGCAAAACTGGACGGTAAAAGTTTTTCATTTTGTTATATTTTGTTAAATAGGTGTTGAGGATAATTTTGATGTCCATTATGTTAGAGTACTCACGTTATTGTGAATGATTATGCTACCTTAAAAATTGGTATTTCTTATTGAGAATTAAAAAAATACGTCATTTACAGGAGGGTGTATGCATATGAAGTACCACGTATATTTTTTACAAAGCAAACTATTTTCGATTTTTTATCCTTATGATATCACTAGCACTTTCTTTTTAAGATTAACACAAATCCATGATAAAATAGGCTCATTTTGAACTAAAAAAATATTTTTTATGCATTAAGAACATGAGAGGAATTTGTGACCTCTCAAAGCAAGTCGTCTTAATCTTAAAAATCTTTAAAACGGCACAGTAAAAGTTTGTAATATTTTGCACTTAGTTGTCTTATGTGATCCAGAAACTCATGGAAACAGTTTAGTTAAGATTCTTGATGATGAGTATTAGAGTGCTCTAACCTTAAACAATCTATTTTTAGCTCCTGTGACCTACTCATGCAACAGACTGGAACCATTTATGCAACTTTGAAGGAGGAGACCGATGACCCCCCCCCCCCCAAGGATCGTTTCTATGAAATTTGGTCATAATCTGTTTAGTGGTTAAGGAGGAAATGTTGATTACAGTTTCCACTATATACACATATAGTATGCTCTGCCCCTTGCTGCCATGTTTTTCAACGGAACTTAATGATAATGGACAGTCAACAAGCTTAAAACAAAGCTTTCCTGAGTTTTTATTAGATTTAGATAATATGTTTAATAAATTCTATTTATAACATAACAACAGGAACAGTTAATTTTGTCACAACATTACCTAGACCTCCTATATGCAAGCTATTAAGTATGGCGTGAGTAATTTCATCTTTGGTAAACAAAAGCCAACACAACAAAAAGTATTTTGGACAATTTTTTTTTTTTTATCAACCA
Organism: Mactromeris polynyma; assembly: GCA_032209605.1. Lineage (NCBI taxonomy): Eukaryota > Metazoa > Mollusca > Bivalvia > Venerida > Mactridae > Mactromeris > Mactromeris polynyma. The sequence goes on along the minus strand of JASFXZ010000106.1, from coordinate 33,352 downwards.
TGAGATACGAGTTAAAATGATTATATCAGATATCATACTCAAATTAACAAGACATTAATTTTCAATGAAATAAAATGTCATACTTCGTACAAAATAAATATTTAACAATGTCAACATCATTTGAGCGCATAGATCTACATGATACTTGTTTTGTTGTGATGTCAAGCACGCGAGTTGTTATTTCACTAGTGAATTATTGAAAATAAAACATGCATGGTGTTATTACCACTCTTCACCGTATGTTATATTATAAATATATGTCTGAAACCGACCATGTATTTCATTAATTTTAAGTTACAGGGCTAGCTGCTGGCTTTTTTTTCTTGAGCCAATTTTTTAACCGGTTGGTTATGTAAGCCTTATTAAAGTGTGCGATCTACAAATTTTTAGTGCAGTTTGTCTCCTCAATTCCCAATATTCTATAGCATAGGACTTTGTTATTTCACAGTAATTCTTTTTAGTGTTTCTTTGAAATTGCTTTAGGCTACAAATCATTTGTAATAGAGCTTGTAGAATAAATCACTGTAGCACTTGTTGTTAAAGTTTAAACAATACATTAATATTAAAATTGAAAGATCAAGACAAAGTATACTCCAAACACAAGTCCATCACTTGCAAGTATAACTCAGTTAGGATAAGTCGATAGTAAACACGACCATACCCACTTTCCAATGCATGTAAAGCAGCTTACGGTCATTATGGCGAGGCCGCTAAGCAAACATTATTGATGGAATTGTGCATTTTTTAGAAGAAGCATCCCATTTGGCACAAAGTTCTATCAGATCATACTGAACATTTTTGGATATGGACCCCACATTTTCAAAATGGCCGCCATAAAAAACAAAGATCGACTTTTCGCTGATTTTTTAAATTAATTATATTTTAATCAACACAAATTTTCTCGTTTCCGAATGCAAGATTAGTGTATTTATAGTATTGATTACATTTAATCGTGATAAAACACTGAAAATGTGAACTATACATGTAATAGGTTAAATATTGTTCTTTAGCATGTATATATGACTATTAAAATCAAATGGTTGCGCACAGTTTTAATCATTTGCTCAGCATTTTGTCCGGTATTCAATCATCTGTCCATTCATATATAATGTATATATTCGTTCGTCTGTCCGTCTTTTGAACGTCCTTCCTTCCGTCCTCCCGCCCGTCCGTCCGTCCCACAATCCAAATATACACACAAGCATGCAACTAGAATATCCGTTAGACGACTTCCAAAGTAGTTCAAGAAGTTGTAAACCACCTGAACCCTCAACAGATTCCAGTACTCACCATGGATCAGCCACTCTTTGCCTTAGCGAAGCAAATCCAATGGGACCAACCAGCAGTGTATGGCGAAGACAAATACGTCATAGTCCTTGGTGGACTCCATATTGAAATGTCGGCCTTCATGACACTAGGTGAGTGGTTAGGAGGCAGTGGCTGGACAACAGCTATTACAGCTGCTGATATAGCTTCAAGTGGTGTTGCTGAGTCATTCATTAAAGCATCGCATTTGGCTAGAACAAGACATGCTCATCAGGTGACTGCAGCAGCTTTATACTTACTGAAATGGAAGGATTATGATGATTACGTTCAAGCACACCCAGTTGATGAACCAGTTCTGCCATTTGAAGTTTGGTGCTTGAGAATGTCCGCTAATCAGCCCCAGTTCCTCTTCTGGTCAAGAGTTCTTGAGCTTCAACTCTGTATCCTCCAGTTAGTTGCTGCGTTGCGGGGATCGGACTTTGAGATGTATATACTGGCTGTAACCAAGTTGGTCCCTTGGTTTTTTGCACTTGTTCACACGCATTACGCTTGATGGCTCTCGGTCCATATTCGTTACATGTCAACCTTGTTGCACACTCATCATAGTGTGTACAATCAATTCTGCGCAGGGGCATTTGTAGCCCACAAGACACAGCGACCTTTCTCTGCTATAGCCCTAGACCAAGCGCACGAGCAGGTTAACGCTTTAGTCAAAGGTGATGGCGGGGTGGTAGGACTAACCCAAGCGCCTTACGGCAATGGATGCTAGGAGGACCAGAACTATCGAGAATGATCAATGAATTTGAAGAGAGCTCTTCAAAATCGGCCTCAAACGCGAAACATCATCGTGACCAGATTCAGAGTATACAAAGGGCATTTGCAAAAGATGTCACATCTCTGATTGCCGTGATTGAGGAAATGGGGAACCCCTTTGAAGAGGACAGTGGATATTTGCTCACTATCGACACCAAGGAGATAATGAGTGACGCTGTTGTTCAAAGTGTTACCGATGTAACCCGTATCGGACAGGAGCAGTATGATGCCTTTGTAAATGAAAGATTCATTGAAGCTTCGAAGCCCATCACTGATCCGATACAAAGGAACACACTCCCCTTATTCAGTCGACCTGGAGGGAAACCAACATCAAGCCAGAAGGCGCAACTTACAATGGTGAATGAGGACTGTGCCCCTTTATCACGATTGTACATAGCTTGTCAGTCAAGAGATGGAGACTTAGCCGAGTTTTTCAAATATGAAAACCAACCATGGCGCCATTATCCAAATCTGGTAAACTTAGAGACAGCACAAAGTCAAATTTACTCACATGTTTGGAGGTCTCTCCAATTGTCAAGATGGACCACCAGTTGTTGATGCAAAAGTATTTGATGCGTAAATGCTTGTCCATATGTTACCCACTTGAACATCAACCACGTTTGAAGATTACACCAGGAATATCTTCATACCTTATGTAAAGAATCAACTTGAGTCAGTGCACAGAGTTGACTTTGTGGGGACGTCTACCGTGAAGACAGTCTGAAGGCATCCACACGAGAAATGAGAGGATCTGGAACCCGGTGCAGAGTTATTCCCACAGCACGAATGCCTGGAAACTTAAAGAGCTTCTTAAGGGTCAATGACAACAAAACCGAACTTTTTCATTTACTTGCTGAGAGCATCACCAATGAAGAGATTGAAGGGAAAGACTTATTGAGTACATATGATGAAAGAGTTCTTTGTTCTCCAAGACGAGATGACAACAACACATTAGAACCTTGTACTCACGAAGAAGCAGATTCGCGCATTATGCTTCACTTATTGGATGCCGCACAATCAGGACATGAGCGGATACTTGTAAGAACCTGTGACACTGATGTTGTTGTGCTAACAATTTCAAACATGTGTCACATTCCTGCCAAGGAAGTTTGGATAGCATTTGTGATAGGAAAACACTTTCGCTACATTGCTGCCCATGAAATAGCTAATCAGCTTAGGGAAAATAAAGCATTTTAGGCCTTATCCGCATTCCGCGCACTCACAGGGTGTGATATTGTATCCTTTTTTTTGCTGGAAAGGGGGAAAAGAGTGCTTTGGATACATGGCTTGTTTGTCCAGCTGTCACAACTGTTTTATGGATCTTTCCAAGCAACCTGATGTCATTTCAGAAGACAGTATTAGTGAAATAGAAAGGTTTGTAATACTTCTATATGAGCGCACAAGTGAAAATCGCAATATTCATACAGCTCGGCAGCAGTTATTCTCCAAGGGTTCCAGGCTTTAGAAAGCATCCCCCCTAACAAAAGCTGCATTGGGCCAACATATGAAGCATGCAAACTATCAGGCAGGGCATATATGGGGCACATGCTTGCAGAACCCCCCCCCCCCCAAACTTCCTAGTCCTGGGGAATGGGGAAGGGAAAATGTTACATCCGAAGGATGGCAACCTATTTGGACAGACCTTCCTCAAGTCCAGAAAACATGCTTCGAGCTGATAAAATGTGCCTGTAAAAAGGCTTGCCGCGGTCTTTGCAAGTGCTCTAAAGCTAATCTAAAGTGCACATGACTCTGTGCATGTAGTGGACACTGGTTTGACGGAAAGTAATGTATTGATGTCATCAAGCAGAGCATATATGGGAAACGTAGAAAACTCTTAATTGCTGGTCATGTGAACGTTGTAATCGAAAATGCTACATCATATGCGTGAAAACCTATTTGGACTGACTTTCCTCATGCTCGGATAACGTGAATGAAATGATCAACTATGCATGTAAGAAAGTTTTTTGTTGCATTTGTTCGTGTTTTAAAACATATTTGAAGTGTACAGTAGTTTGTGCATATAGTGGGCGCTGTTTTGACGAAAATGTAATGATTTTCTAAAACAGCCTGTGAAATGTGCCTATCTATAAGTGTGTTGGCAGCCATTTTTTCTTTACCTTTTGTCATATTCATATATTATTTGTTTGTGAAACATATATGGTTGCTGCAGGGGTAGTGTAGACGTAGGCAATGACACAAATAACTATGTTTTGAATTATTTCTGTTCACATTTTGACACACTCTTAAAACCAATATCGGCATTTGGCGGCCATTTTTACCACAGGCCGCTGCAACTTGGGGTCCATATCCAAAATTGTTAAGTATCATCTCACCTTTCATCATACCAAATTTCATGCCTCTACTAAAAAATGCACAATTATTTTCTAAGCTGCCTCGCTATTATCATGCCTATTATCTTCAGGATTATAGTATTAAATGTTGATGAAATATCGCTCAAGTAGACAGCAGCGATAGCTCAATTGATAGCGCTTCTGACTAGTAACTTCGACCAGTAGATAGGGTGTGAGTTCTAGACACATTCCTGCCTCCCCTTTTTTATGGACAATATGAATGTTATCCCTTACTCACTGCTTGTCAATTACTTGTCGTTTCTGTCTGTTTACTTTTGTTTTTTTGTTATCGTCTAATTGCTTTGTTGTTAAACCAAATGTGTTTAATGATGGCTATAGTGTTGTCGCTAAAATGTTCATTTGAACCCCTTCTGTTTTTCGGAGTAGCCATATCACCTTTATTCCATATGAGTGTGTAGCGATAAATGTACATGTAAATCTACTGCACATTGATATCGTACACTTTAAAAATCATGAAATCATGTCATTATAAGTTAATAGCTTATAAATACACATGCTATACAATGTTTTAATTAATGATATTCGAGCGAACATTAATAAGTATAAGTTGTGTAAGTACAACTGTAGATGACCAACGAAATATATAATATTGTAATGAAAAAAAACTTCCTCCCGATGGTCTCGAACTCGGACTCAAAACTAAAAAGCTTAATTAGCATTGTAAGGCACGGACTTGCTACCATCTGAGCTATCACGGCTGTTAGTTTAGTGAAATCGATATCACAATAAATAGTTTTGCTTGTTATTTGATTTACCTATTTTGATCAATAAAGATGGTCAAACCATGTAAACATTACATGACGTCACTCTCAACTTATCGTGGTATACTTATAGTAATACATGTTTAAAACAGCTGTACATAAAAACTAGGCCACAAATGAAACATAAACTAAACATACAGTGAGGTAAATTATATGTGAATAGTCATAGCACAATCTATGAGGCATAAATAATCAGCATATACAGACAAAACTAATAGTAATCTGAATTTACTATAATAATTTTCTTTCCTCGTAAAATAACGAGCGGGACTGGGAGGCATTACGAACTGTACGTAAGTATTTTATTGTATACTAGTCCCAAAAACGAAAGTAACAGTTACAAAATAAATGACAAGCAGCGCGAGGTAGCACTGTCTAGTGATAGGAAGCTGGACTCCTTATCAGGAAGTCTTGGGTTTTAATCCAGCCAAGGGAGAGATTCTTCAGGATCTTCACATTGCAAGGCCTAAAAAGGCACAAATACTTGTTAAGAAACCCATGAAGCAGCCATTCAGAGTGATTAATACATGTTGCATGAACTTGTTTCATTTAAGTGATGTACAGTCTTCACGATAAACCACTTGCCCGAAGCCTGGGACAAGTAAAATTACTATTCGGGCAAGTGAGTGTTTTTAGTGAATTCGGGCAAGTGGAAATTGCAAGCTGTCTGCCCGAATGGGAAAGTCCTTCAAAAAAATTATAGTGAAGATTGGAAGTAAAATAATTTATTTCAAAATTATCTAAACTCAACACTATAATAATTAATATATATATTAGATGAGTATTTGAGCGCCGCTGTACGATTTCCAACTCTTCATTAAGTGACGTCATTTTCAGAAAACGTCACATGTGACGTCACTACGTACTGACAGTAAGCAATATTTGTCCCATATGACAAAATGAAAACGAAGTGACCATATGGAGTAAATATTGTTTCTTGCTTGCAAATAGTAACATCGCATGTTGCGTTTTCTTAAAATGACGTCACTTACAGAAGAGGTTGTAAATCCCATAGCAGCGCTCATTTGTTTACTCAAAATATTCTAAATATTCTATATCCTAAAAATAATCCATGTAAAATGTTACCATACCCTGCCAACTAGGACTGGCATTAAATATATATATGCATATGACAGCAAATGACTTGTACACAAGTCCAGTGGAATGGTTGTAAAAATTGGGAGAGTAACTAACTGACAACTGGAACACACTATTGCACATTCCGATAACTGATTTATCTGCCCCTGAATACTCTTTAAATGTGCATGCGCACAAAGCGGAAAACTACTTCCGGGGGACTACACAAACCAGCCGTGCGTTCGGTTGAGGCTAACACTCGCACGAGTAAGAAACTGTGCACGCATTTTGCAACCGAATGCTCTGTTTGCCAAAAAGTACGCACCCACTGTGTGCCACTCGCTCGAGCATCTCCGAGGTAGCTAGCGAAGGGGCGTGTACTTTTTGGCAAACAGAGCGTTCGGTTGCAAAATTGCGTGCACAGTTTCTTACTCGTGCGAGTGTAGTTTCTTACTCGAGCGAGTGTTAGCCATAACCGAACGCACGGCAGGAAGCTATCGCAATAAACACAGATAAGTAAAAATGGAGAGTCTTATTCCGAAGAAAATTACGAAAATGGACAGGAAAACTCCGAAGTACTGTTGTATATGCAAAGGGATATATAGAGGGATGGTTGTTGATGGAAGAAAAGTATCGTTGCATCGTTTTCCCCAGAATAAACGATTGAAACTTGTGTGGGTGCAGCGCTGCAAAACTGTTATGAGATCGTTTCTGTGGAACGAACACAAACGATTGTGTAGGGAGCATTTCGTAGGATTCAATGGACCTTCTCTACAGCACACACTACCGTCTATGTTTCCAACTCAGACAGGTGCTACAAAAAGCTTCAACTCATCGGTAATTGTTTACTACTTATGTATTTTTAATGAAGCTAACCATGCAGTGCATTGACCGTGTATTTTATGCACCTGTGACATTTCAATATTTGAAGGACTTTACTTAACCATGAAATGCTTTCTGGTCAGTATCAATTAAAACTGAATACGTTGTAAAATTTTACGGTATACTATGCTCATTTTTTGTTCATTTGTTTAATTAACCAAACATGAAAAATATATTTCCTATGGTTAAAACATCACTTATCATGCATTTATAAAGAAGGAACTCATAATGTATTAATCCATATTTGTTGAAGAAAGCTGTTTGAACATCATAAAACTTAAAAAAACTTCCAGTGTTTTTAAAGGTGCTGAACTCCAGATTGAAAACAAATCGTCGTTTTTGCAATTCCGCAAAATATGTGTAGTTGTATCATCATACACGTAAATAAAAGCTGTAGATGGTGAATATTTGAATAATTTAAAGCAATTAGGCTAATTAAATCGCCGTCGTAATATCGAGCAATTGGAGTTTTCCAGTTTAAAAATACCACAGAGTTCCCATCCAGCATGCACCTCACGAGTCACATGATCAATTTGCAAAATAAACATACACAATGGCGTGATCCACTAGTGACATCGAGGAGATAATTGTTCAGTGATTATTTATTTTCGTTGCGTGCAAATAAATAGTAAGTGACTTATATCTACCTTGTTTACTGCATTTATTCTTTCTTTGCGCTGATGAATTGTTTGAATGACAGAGACGTTCCGAATGTGCATGAGCTCAATGTTTACGGTTCTATTTTTAGATTTACAGGGTAGACTAACCCTAGTAAAATTTTCGATGGAAAAATACGAAAAACTACGCTATGACAATGTTTCGCAAGTAATGATGAATGAAAGTAATAATGTTATAGAGCTTTACGTGCAACAATATCAAGATTTTGTAAATATTTGACAATTTTCTTTTTTTTTGCTCGCTCGTCAATCTGGAGTTCAGCACCTTTAACAATTAGGCTATTTTACCCGTTTTGACTAAGTAATTTGATAAAAAAAGATTTTTGCAATTGGTTTTACATTGCAATGGCTCTTATTAGAGATGTTTTAGCCAATGAACAACAATACTGGATAAAGCCAATTCAAACATTTTATGTTCAGATGAGCCAGATACATCTTTAAGTGATTGTTTATTTAATTCATATGAAGACAGTTCTGGCAGGGTTGTACCCAAACAGTTATCATATACTGTTTTATTAAGTTGCAATTTCAGCACATTGATGAAATCCAACCCGAGTTTGAGGATAATCCAGTAGATGTAGAATGTGACCTAGATAATGATGTGATGCAATGTGATAACAGTAACCAGCCACAATCAATGTTTGTTTCCACTTCCGGGCATAGCATAGACACATCAGTCCTTCTGCATGACTACTGCGTCGGGCCAGTACTGCAGCCGCAGAGTATTAGGTAAAGTTCAGATTGATATTATTCATTATTATGCTTTACACCAAGTATTGTTCTGCAAAATTTATTTCTGGTACTTAGATAATGGGTACACTGCAAGTCACAACCTCATTTTACAAAACTATGTAGACTTAATATGAATTATTATACCAGGTGTCAAGTAGGTAAATTACCAGTCTGGCAATTTGAATGATATCCAGATACATGAATAAATCAGGGCCCCTCCCAATTTTAGTGAATTTTTGATATCTGCCAAACAGGGTTGGCAAAAAGATGGGAAATAATCATATTTCCAAAGAAATACTGGTAATTCCCAGAAAATACTGTTGAGGCCAGAAGTTTAACCTCTAGGTTTGGTCATACCCTCTCTAGACCAGCGTATTGATGGATTATTAAGTGACACAGAACACTCTGACAGCATAACCAAATGTGCCTCTTTATTTAAATTGTATGCTGCAAACAAAGTATTTAAAAAGTACATTTTGCTGCAAACAAAGTATTTAAACAGTACATTGTTGTATATGTATAATAAATCCAATGTTAGTCAGAAGATTAAAAAAAAATCACATATTTCAGCTCTTAACATTAACTCTCAAAACAACTGCTTTCATCAAGTACACCATCAAAGAAACAATCTGGCATATGTGTGTATATTAAATATTATTTATGTAGTGCTAATTGTGTACATAATCATATATAAATTTGTTTCCAGATGTTGTGACACACAAACAGAGAACAACTGTGCTGTGATGGAAGTCCAAACTGAAGAAAGTTTCCTTGGTAAAACAGCAGACTTCAGCTCACAAACAGAAAGATCAACAAGAGACTTCGGTGTGCAATGTCAACTGCCAGTGCTTATGTATGAGGATGTGAAACACAATGATGATCTAGTCAGTTTCTACACAGGCATCCCAAATCGAGTTGTGTTTGATGCGTTATTCGATGAGATCAAGGACGAAGCTGAAGTGCGTACGTCACGGCGGAAACTCAACTATAAAGATTCACATGGAGGACGGCCGAGAACACTCAGTGTGCTGGATGAATTTTTTATGGTGTTGATGCGCCTACGACTTGGTCTTTTGTTGGAAGATTTGGGAAGTAGATTTTGTATATCAACATCACAATGTAGCGACATTGTAGAAAGATGGATCAATTATTTACATGTACAATTATCTTTTCTTGTTAAATGGCCGTCACGAGATGTTGTGAGAAATAACATGCCTGAACAATTCAAAGAGAACTATTCCAACACTAGAGTGATTATTGACTGCACTGAAATTTACAGTGAAACATCAAGTTCACTGTCATTAAAAAGCTTAATGTACAGCGACTACAAGTCACACATGACACATAAGATTTTGGTCGGTATTAGTCCGAATGGTGTTGTTTCTTTCGTTTCCGACTGTTGGGTGGGTTGCACCAGTGATAAGAAACTGACTGAAAAATGTGGCCTATTGGACTTGTTGGAAGAAGGCGATGCCATAATGGTTGACAAGGGTTTCACCATTACAGACCTCACAACTCCAAGAGGCATACATCTCATCATTCCACCATTTAAACAGAAAGGAAAACAATTCTCTAAGCGCGAGGTTCTCCTTACTAAAGACATTGCAAGTTTAAGGATTCACGTAGAACGGCAAATGGAGAGGATAAAGAATTTTAGAATATTGCATGGCAATATTCCTATAACACAGTCTAGGAGAATTTCTAAGGTCTTCAAAATATGCACCTATTTGACAAATCTGTGGCCACCGCTTGTTCAATAGTAGAATATGTAGATTTATTTATGCTCCTAAATTGGCAATTTTTATGTATTTGTTTGCAACACAGTCCATGTGTCGGTCACTTCAGTTTCTTCACTTCATGCAAATTTAACTGATCAACTTATTGAAAGCTTTTTTAATTAGTTTCATGGACACAGATATTAATGGTCAAGACTGGTCCAAATAACCATTATTCATATCGGCGTTCGAAAGATAACCTAAGCTAATAACAGATAGGATGTTCAAAGCACAAATTCCAGCCTTTTTGTTAAAGTTGTATGGTAGCACGATGTATTTACTTAATCTTGATGTAATTATGTCTGTTTAGACTATAACTTTGACCATTTGGAAATTATTTGTGTGAGTTTTGATCAAGGTGATGATGACATTAAAGCAATCACAATCCCTCAACTGTTTTTACTCGAAAAAACAGACAATGTAAATACAAACACAATTGACATGTAAAGCTTATGTACATTTATTTTATTTATACAAATATCTGAAAAGTATTACAACTTGACAACTGTTGCCAATAATAATGTATATTTGACACCATTAAAAACGCTACTAAAAATTGGGCATATAAATAAAGTGATTAATGAAATAAAAAACAATTGGTATAGAGTTTAATTAGAGTTTTGAACAAGAATTAACACATAGACGACTGTAACATGCTTTTGACATTTGATACTACAAAATGACACCTAGTTTAGATGCCTTTTTAATGGCGTCAAGGTTACATGTACATTCATCCAAAATACCGGATATGTATATATGTTGATCATAAAACAAGGAAAAGTAATTGAAGTTGATTTACAGCATTTATATGATCACAATGTGTTGACAAAGAGTACTAACAAAGAACACAAAACATCATATTTATAGATTAACAACTTACATTAGCAACCCCAGATTTCCTTGATACTTATTTAGAATAACCAATTTATCACTGGGTATGTAAAATAATTCATTATTACTTTGTATGAGGTCATTTTATCTAAATAAGGCATATACCAATTAAAAGCCAATATATTTTTCTTTCCAACAGTATATGATTTGTAATAATTGAGCAACTACAGCAATTTAATTGATTGAATAACCTTTTTGAAATGTATAGTTCCGTTTGTCATATTGTCTGGTGGTATAGTAATTGGGATGGTCCAATTTCGGATACAAAACATATTAACTTTTGTCCATTTATTTTTTGAACCAGAATAAGTTGTCAAACGGTGAAATAAAGTGAATCCCAATCTATTTTGTCCAAATATCAAAACGACTGTTTTTAATCCAATGTTTTTATAATGGTTACTATTATAATGTAATTGTTGCCAATGTTGTATTGTTTGTCAGTCATATATATTGCCAATCAAGGAGTGTCTATAAAACTTGTTGAAAATTTACATCAGTTGTTCTTCTATTATCTATTACATTTTTCTGAATGACTATGCATCAAATCTGATTACACAATTGGAAGCAGCATGGAAAGTTACACTTACGTACAAGGTTTTATTGAGTTATCCTGAAAAACACAAAAGTTACAGCAATTTGTTACAAAATGTCTCTTTTTTCAGTTCCATCAAAACGCGTATAAAAGTCTGTATTTAAGCAGGTAACAATTCATAAAAACGACCAATTTCAAATTGCTGTAACTTTTGTTCTAGAAGGGATATCATCATAAAAATCATACGCACATTAAAAAAATTGACTGGGGTTGCTACAGTTACACACTGTTTCAATTTACTATTACAAATAAAATAATTATGGAGTATTAGTTTCAATATATATATACAAATAACATTCTTAACAAGAAACAACAAGAAATTAAGATAACTGATCATATAACAATTAATGGACACAAGTCACATAAATTTATCATGTAATATGACAACAATCAATTAAACAGCCTGATTCCCCTTTGAACACGTTTTGAGTAAAGTTCTGGAATGAACGATTCAAGGCAAAATTTGTCAAGTTCAGCACACATCTTCAGCCAAAATGATTTATTGAATGAAATTCTGTGTACACATAGACCTACACATGTCCAAACTACAAAATCGCACCAGTTCCTACCAGTGATTCCCATCTGCCCTTGCACCTGGTAGAAATACTTGTGAGTTTTCTTTAATTCAACTTCGCCATTCACTAACTCACAAAAAAAATCTTTGTCCTTGCTACATTCCTCGGGCGTAAGCATTCTCCATTTCTTGGAGGCAGGGCACTTTATTTCTACTAAACCAACACTCTCCTCACAATGGGAACAAAACACGAGTCCATCTGGACTGGCCCCAAGATGAGGTCTATCAGAACATACAACAAGTCCACTGTCTTTAACTGTAAGTCCCTTGTGGTCTTTCTGCATTGCCTTCGCATACATTCTTTTAGCAGCCTTCTCATGCTTTTTCCCATACTCTGTGTACTTGCTGGTAAAATCAGAGTACAAAATCTGACGAAGAAGTCCATCAGGCTCTGTAGTGTCTTTCCTACGACAGATGCGTCCGAAATTTGAAGACGTGAGACGCTCTTTCCTGGCCTCTTGCCACTTCCCACAATTCTGTCCCCTTGTCAAAATCTCAATTAATTGAATTTCTTCATCACTAAGCTGTTAGTTGTTAAAATGTTCAGTAAACACTACCTTACAGACTCTGTCCCTCAAGTTAACACTATCATGGTAATGAAAAGGCACTGAATGCAAAATAGGCATATCTGGTTCATTATCTGTTTTCTCAAGTGCAAAGTTTTTCAACCAGCCTACATTCAACTTTGAATTGACAAGTTTCTGCTTGAATCTGTCAGTGTTAACAGTACATCCATTGATGGTATTCAGTTCATGATTTTTGTTCACAGACACTTTACGAACAGAAAGATTGAAAGGTTTCTTCTTTGAGAATGTCAGATCCTCCGACTTCCTAGGAGACAGCTTACGTTTCCGTGGTGCAGTAAGCATGCTGAAGTTGTTCCAGGCACAGGGTTTTGATGTAGGCGCAACAGTTTTCTTTTGTGTCAGGTCTTCCAGTCCATATAGCAGGGCCCCGATGTGGTTGCAGCATTCACCTTCACTGAAACAAAATAAGGACTTTCATTTATATATCCGCCATTGACTCAACTCATATGATACAAAATAACAGTTTTCAGTCTAAGAAATGGGCATTACTCAATAATTATTAAAGTCAGAATTATGCTAATACTTGTGCATAATTATCGCGGTTGTTGCTGAGAGACGGTTGCTCTTGAGAGGTTAAAGTTCTATGCAGCTAAACATCATAAACATAATCTGAACACTACCGGCAAATCAAAGGTGCTATTTAGAACAATTCCTATATTTCTATTTTCTACGAATGCATATGCTTAATATCACAAACATATACCATGTATACGTGTCCGTGTCTATAAGTAAGTTTCAAAACCAATAAAATACTCGGGGAGTACATAAGCAGATAATCAGTATTTTATTGACGCATTTGTGTGGCATGCGAAAATATTTACCTGTGATAATTCGAACACATATCTACCTATGATAATTCGAATAATACATGCTTGTGATAATTCGAATAATTTATACATTTTATAATTCGAACAAAAAACTACTTGTGATAATTCGAACAAAAAACTACTTGTGATAATTCGAATAATAACTACATGTGACATTGGACTGTTCTGTCTGGTCATGTACAGTTCTGTCTGGTCATGTACTGTTCTGTCTGGTCATGTACTGTTCTGTCTGGTCATGTGCTGTTCTGTCTGGTCATGCAGTTTTTGAAGTATGGACCAGCTTATAAGTTTTTGGACCATTCCGAAGACAAAGCCAATGGTATCACAGTCAAATTTGCTTTTTTTTCCCCAAAAAAACATGAGCTAAAAAAGAGGCTTATCAGATTAAGTGAATTGTTACAGCTGTGGTTAAAGGTTGTGTTTATGATCAAATCAATTCATCTTACCCAGCTGGACAGTTGCAGAAAGCAGAGTGTATGCAGCCAGTCACTTTCGAAAGAAGGACCCATGGTTGGTACTCTGGTGACTTTCTTTTGTCTGCTGTTGGAAATGATGGAAGAACAGAAGCTCGAACATAGCAGTGGCTGGACTCTTTGCTTATTCGATGGATCTGAATAATAAATTTAAGTAATAACATTAATACACAAATCACAAATAATGAATGACATGCATAAATAGTACATGAACATTTCGAGGGTTAAGTGCAAGACTATATAATACTAACTCCTATATAAATACATAGGAGTTAGGATAGTATTGCACTGAACCCTCTATTTGTAATTTAACAAAGAAGATTGATATTTTTTATAAATGTTATAATCAATTTATATGGAACCAAGTATTATAATTAATGTTACACTAGCACGGCTCTCTCACTGTAGAAATCATGGGAGGAAAAGTGTGTCCAGTGTGGGGTTCGAATCCACAACCGCTGGAACACTAGCACAACACTCTAAATAACTAAGCTAACTGGACTGCTGGTTCTTACAGTGACTTGTGACTCCACCATGCAACATAAGGGGCTGGACAATATTTCAGAAATAAAAAAAACTGGCAGGAAAAGTAGGGCTTAAAGCCTTGACCACCAGAACACTAGCACGGCGCTCTCACTTAAGTAAACATGGTAGGAAGTGTACCCGTTGTGGGGTTCGAACTTACAACTGCTGGAACACCAACATGGCGCTATAAATAACTAAGCCAACCGAACTGCTGGTTCTTACTTAAAGTGACTCATTCATGTTTATAAGATTAAGAAGTTAAAGAAGTTTTCGAAAAAAAAAAATTCAAGTAAATTGTGGTTAAACTGAATTGTTTCAATGATAACACATTCATGACATCATCAAAATACATAGGGCTCAAGAGAACATAATTTATTTTGTAAATCCAATACAATTTCAATCATGTCACTAACACGTTTAGAACAGCAAAATAAAGCTCATTTTATGACATGTTTCAATAAATGTTAACAGTAGAATCCTATGTTAACGATGTTTTTAACATGGAAAGAAGCATATATTTTATGTTTACATTTCACACGAAATGATATTCTTCGACATCTGATTATTACGCTTCAGAAGAAATTGGGTCAATTTAAGTATTCTCTCCGTGTGGACAACAGCCCCAGTATTAAATGTACAAATGTACGTACCTCGACTTTTTGTACATGTCCATCGGCGTAAAATGTCCTCGACTTCAATTGACGCTTAGAGTCCCTTTTAGCACAATATAATTAAAAATGTCCTTTTCCTCTACAGCAGGAAACAGATCAATGTTGTTTTTCCACACTTTCAACGTTGATGGCGGTGGTGTATCATTGCCGCACGGAAGAATGAAGCGTTTAGTTGCTCGTATCGCACTTTCTTCCCGATCTCGCGCCTCTAGCACGCGTTTGTCCGTTATAGAAAGTTTATATGCGCCTTTTATCCTCTCTATTAGGTTAAATTTTACTCCTGATACATTCAGTTTTCTATTGGACAGATATCTTTTCAGATCAACGACCTTGAAAGCTGTCAACTCATTGTTATTCATGCACGCCTCGGTGATTTCTTTATCTAGGTCCGCCATTTTGTGAAATTGTAGTCCCCGGAAGTAGATAATAGAGTAACCTCCCTTAGAAATCAGGGGAAGTAACCGAGTCATCGGAGTGTGCAATATAGTCATCATCACTATTCTCGCGGTATCACTATTCTCGCGGTAGTTGCTGTACTCCACCAACCGGTGATAACGAAAAAACGTGGTTGACCTACTTTTTTTCTCAAGCACAAAACAAAACCTATCAATATTCACCGTATTTTCGTAAGAATTTGCGACAAAATGTTAATAAAATCATTTTCTATCAAAACAGCATGCAATCCCCTATAATAAAATTGTGTCAATTAAAAAAAAATCACGAGTTTCATGTTCGTCTGCTTTTCTCCACCCACACGCATTTATGTTTCAGACCACTAATTTATTTCTCTAGCAGGATAGTTAGTCGTGCACAAAACAGTTCAATTTAGTTATCTGAGGACAATACTTTGTCTATTATTAGATTATAATTGAAATACCGCGAGAATAGTGATGACGTCATCCTGTAAATATGGCGGTGACCCCATGTACATTTATTTACTTTTGTAACAAACTTTAAAAAAAAATTCATTATTTTAATGCTGTTAGGAAATGGGATAGGATTGAAATTGATGCTTATGTGTTGGTATTTAATTTTCAGATATGCAGTGTACCATGTATGGTCCCTGCTTACAATTTACTAAAATAGCTAGAATGTTTGCAACTTGAAGTTTAACAACTAAACATATATTGACATTGAAAAGTTATCAATTCACTGAAATAAACATGTTAATAATTTAAACTACTTACAACAAACAGATACAAACACGTTATCAATATTCTACTCCAACCTGACCTAGTTGTCAACTTATCTATCATACAATGGCCAGCTCGACCCGACCTTGAACTTGTCACCGAAAATAGAAACAAGCGGTCATGACCGTAATGATATATTGTGTCATATAAAATATCTTTTAAAGCAATACACCGATTACATTCGTTATTTTTAAAATCTGAACAAGAGCACATCATTAGCTTTTACAAATAAATAGCACACATTCCGTTATTTTTGTAGAAAACTATCGAACTCGAAGGGCAAGGACGCTAAATTGAGCACGACTTCAAGACGTAAGTAGAACAGCCCTAAACAACACTAAATTCAATTTTGGAAAATTCTTACGGTTATAAGAGACTAACCTTTGTTTGATTTGAATTAATTTCTAATTCAAAATTTGTGGAATAAAGCTGAACAAGCAAGAATAAAACGCTATAGATGTTTAGCCGTCAGTGTAGTTTTGATGTACCTCATATGTGACCCGGAAATGTTTACTTTACGGTGTACCCAAAATGCGGTATGACTAAATACCGAACATGATTCATGTTCGCGAATATGAACGAAAATACCGAACATGTGTGGGCATTTTTTTTAATAATAGCAATTAATAATTGTTAATGATTCGAATCTGTAGTGTACATAAAAACACATGTTTAGACCGAAAATACTTAGACATATGTTAAAGCAATTTAGACGCTACTGAGTTGTTTCGTGTTCGTGAACAAAATGACAACACCGAACATGAATCATTACATTAACCTTTTAACAATGAAGTTTAACCATGTCATTTCTAAATAAGTTCTACCTAAAATGTAGTAAATATAAACACTTTCTACCATTTAAGTTATTTGAAAGCGCATGAGGCTATTCATGTTCGTAGACAAAAGTGAAAACACAGAACATGAATCATTAGTGTATTTCTACGTTTTCTTATAGAATGTCGAGTACAATAATCGATGATATATACCCAATAAATAATTTATGAATCTATAATACAATATTGTCAATTTTTAATAAAGCACTTGTAGAATTTTAGTTTGCAAACAGCATGGTGCCGATTCACGTTCGTGGGCAAATGCGAAAACACTGAAAATGAATTTTTATTTTGCGAGTGAATCTGTGAACACGTTTATATATCACCTTTCTGATTGAAAAAAACCAATGGCACGACGGTACTTTTTTTATCAAATCGATACATTTGATGTGACTTTCGCACTTTTCGATGTTGCCACGGCCCTAGTCCAGCCACGGACGTCACATCTCGAGACTGTCGCTGTACAACTGTTACGAACGACGCGTGTAAAAGTCGGAGTACAGAGACATGTATGCGGGGCTACCACGGACCTATAAACCATGGTTTATAGGTCCGTGGTCCGTGATGTTGCCAATAATTAAAGAAGAAAACATGCATTTGCTCAAGAAATAGTTAGTAAACTAAAATGCGTAATGTAGAAAAAAAATGCAGCGATTAAAAGCTAAAGGTAGTGACTTCTGGCAAATATTATGCAACTGAATATCATATATGTTAGAATATTACATTTTGCGGGCGAAATGGGGCTACACTAAGGATAAGTACATCGTAAATTGTACATAATATGTTGAAATAAATATATATATCTATCTATCTATTATACTGCACATGCGTCGTAAGAAATAATTAAACTTTGATGCAAAAGCACGATGCTAATGTAGTCTGAAAAATATGGACGAAAACTACAAAAAAAACCATATAATTCATTCTTTGTCTAATCATTGAATGCGAAACAAAATGCAGATAAAGCGACAAATGACATATTTCAAGCGCATATAATGTAACATTTCGATTTCACCATGCGCAATACACATTCGATTAAGTAATTGTTTACCGTTCTGACGAAAATTGTGTATTAAACGCTTATAACAATGTCATGGCATTTTCTCTATTGTCATGGATTGCCTGGCGATAGTAAGTAAATTGTCATGTATATAATGTCGACATTTTATCATTTCAGGATCCAGCGGCAAAGTGCAAATGTTGCCATACTACATCCTCTTCCGTGGTGCTAGCTGTGCGGCATGTGGCTACAACTAACCCTAAGTGAAAATTAGCATTTTTGTCACCGACCAACGCAAGATAATAAAACATGTAATATAACCATGGATGATATTGGCGGTGGTGAAAGAAGAATCTTGATCGATAAAAGCACTCAGATCCATATCGAAACAAAAAAATGTGATTTAAGGGTAAAATGTAGCGCATTATTCACACACTTTCAAAATACACATGTAACTGACGTTAATGCGATTGTGCTGTAATTATGTGGGACATCTTTACACTTATTGCCTCCTTTATGAAGAGTAACTATGACGTCTTTATTTCAACTATCCGTGACACGCCCTGTATGCAACATCCACATGTAGATAGTTGCTAGGAAAGGAGATACAACGTCTTTAGTAGAATTGTCACAGAATTACTCACTTGGTGAGATATAGACATATAAATTTGTCAGTAATTAGCCAAAATGATAAATGTACCAAGTTTCAGTTATATAAGATTACTATTAGAAAATTGGTAAGCATTTGAAATACGTAGGGCAGAGCAGATCACTTGACGTAACATCATGGGTTGAAATTACTGAGCTTCACTCTTGGACTCTTTTGTGTCTAATTGTTATCAAAATAATCTTCTTTTCACTTAAACACACTTCAAGTACAAAAAAGTCATGTAGTCTTTCTAAATGTGATCCATACCTGATTTCTTTTCTATTATGTTGCATATACCTTACACGTCACATCACTAATTATAATCATTAATGTTATTAACAGTCATATGTGTCGTTGCATGGGATGCCGAGTCTGGCCATCAATCCTTATGATTTTTCAAAATTGTCCAATCCAACCCTAAATATAAACATCATAAAAAAACGAGATATTTAAGATATCTATTATGATCTTTTTGCATAATCTGCTGGTTCAATAGCTTTTAAGAACATAGTGTGATTTTGCTCACAGAACATAATGTCAATACGATGTTCTTAATAGTCAGGTGACGTCGCTATTCTCACAAATATAATATCAGCATTTATATGTTTTGTTCTAAAGAGTCAGCATTTTAATGGATATGAATTTGAATTGTGGTGAGAAAATACAAGTTACACTGTACAATGACCTCCTTAATAACACTTTTATTGTAACGCAATAAAGGAAAATATGGAATGCAAAATTGAAGCTGCTCCACCAATATGAAGGAGACACGAAAACAAAGTTATGCGGACATTAGTACGGAAATGTTCGTTAATGAGGTTCATATTAATGTGTAGAACATTACTGAGATATTGCAATATACATAATAATATTTCAATTGAGATAGTGATGTGTCGAGAAAGTATTCATAATTTGTCTGTCGGGGGGGGGGGGGGCTTTTCGAATCTGTACAATAATAAACACATATCAAACCAAATAAAAATGAAACAAGCAGCTATATAACACTGGAAGACTGAGACAAAACATAAATATTGCAAAAGCACATTAACACATTAATCCTAAGACTAGATATCTTGCAAACTATCTATATTGTAAGAACTGTTCAAAGACAAGCAAAATCAACTATCAAAACAGAGCACAACATATTCTTGAAAGTAAGAGGCCAAAGCAAAAATTAACACAAAATAAGGGAGGGCTAGGTGGGTTTTTTTTAAACGTTGAGTGCCGACGGTTTTTTCATGTGGTATTTTGTCATATTTAACTTTTGCCATACAATAAAAGGCTTATGCACAAATATTATGAATATTGTCCCTCAAGTACATTTCATTGCACACACAAGCCGATTTTACACATTTAAAATGATAAAATAATAAAGTGGTGTGTTAGTGGTTGTTGAGGGGAGTTTTGTTTTCTCTGAAACACTTTAACAGTCGTAAAGCAACAATAAAATCCACATTTTTTGTTTCCAGGGTTCCCTCTGCCATTCGCCAATATCCTCAAGTGTGAAAAAAACACTAATTTGGCAACAAAAATATTCCAAAAGAATACATATGTGTTAGCAATAATTGTTCATGCTTTTTATCAAAATTAGTGCGTACTTTGAATATGCCAGAAGGAATCATGTTTTCAAATAAAAGAAAAGCACCTTCAATACTGGAATATGAATAATTACCGAATGATATCAGAAACGGAAGTGACTAGTTTTTCGCACAACTCTGATTGCAGTGTCAGTTGTTCCGAATAGATAAGAGTTCACTGCCCTTGTAAGTGCAGGTGACACTTATTTAAGGTCTACACAAGACAACACTAAATCTAAATCTAAATCTTCGTCTTGTATATCTGGGAACATCTGCTTCATCTTTCCTACAGGTACCGCAACTACTTTTTCATCTGTTGTTAAGAAGGAGAACTCATCTTTTTCCTGCCATACACTTTCCACCTCATCAATTACTTCTTCTACTGGATATTCGGTTTCTGTTAAAATATAATAGTATAGGTATATTGTTAGTGTATTAATGAAACATATTTAACAAATATCTGAACAAAGTTTGCTATATTTAGGTGTTGAACCATCACCTAGTGTTAATGCTCTTTCTGATAAAGTGTGAGGATGAGTGACAGAATCATGTTTATGATATACCTTTTTTATTACTTTGATCTTGCTGCCACATATCGTCCCTGTGACGGTTTGTCATTCTTTAATTGTGTATTTCTTCACTTTTCTGCATTAACAATGGATTTAGTTACATGTGTATTATAACCATTACATATTGATGTTTCTATGTAAAATTTAATGGTATTAAGCATTACCCAAATTGAATAACAATATATTTCAAAAGAATCAGTTGACAGCTGCTAAGATTATCAAATTGAAACTACATTGTATCTGAATGTACAAAAAACTTTTTATTTAGCTTAACATGCGACAGGATTGCAATAATTTGAACTTGCTTTTTAAATTTATATAGCAGAATTTCAATATAGCATTTCCTATACATGTAATTGCAATAATTAAGCTAACAATTTGTCTGTTGTTCAAAAAAACACACAATCTGAGTATACAGTAGAAGAACCATGTGACATACCGTGATTAAGGTCTTGAATGTTGTTGAAAGGGAAACTTCTGTTATGACGAGTCTCCAGTTTGAAAGGTTTCATTCACACATTTGCGCCACAAGGCCACCTTACATTTGTTTGTTGCATCTTCAAAATATATTGTCTTTAGTTTGACATTCTCTGTACCTCACAAACAGCTTCTCTTCCTGCAATAAAAGGTAAATTAATAAGATAGTGCCATAAACTTTCCAATAGATAATAATGAATTTTGCCTTTCATCTCTAATAATGTTTTAAAACAAGCATTGAATTTGCTGATCGTGTATCTGAAGTTGTCATGAGACAATTATCTTAATTTAGATTCTCGATATATCTTCAGTGTTTTCCCTGGACTTTTAAAATTGAAGGTCATTGCAATTTCATATCTGAGGGTCATTTCCAAATATTGGGGGTCATACAGGAATATGCTAAATCGAGTCGACGCTTATGTTCTCAATCTATGACACATTCAGTCTGAATGCAATTATGAAAGTGAAACTGAAAGTAGACTTTCGAAAACTCGCTGTTAGGTAAACAACCTGAGGTGATTTCTATCTCTGACATGTGTTGCTCTGAACAATCGATTATAATGCTTAGATGGAGGATAATTGTTTGATTCAGTGAAAAAAATAGACATATTTCACAGAGTGCGCCTTTTTCAACATTTACGCCACTCGGCACATGATACTTGTACGTCTTTGCTGTACGCAATTTCAAGTCGCGAAAACTGGGTCAAATTCGTTCTGATATTAATAAACAAAGTGTAAGTAATGTTCTAATGATCTTTAACAAAGGCAAGATTGGAGTTGAAGCGAAGCCATTTGTTATGCAATAGTTGATACCGACGATGCCTATAGCCGGTTAACGCCTTTACGGTACCTGAGCGGTACCGTCCAAAAAACAGAGGAAATCTTATACATGTACTAGAAATTATGCTGACCTCATTGAAGAGGAAGTGCTCATATTATAAAACATTAATAAATTGCAATCTTCTGTGGCATATAAAGAATGTCTGAATTATTGCAGCTAAACAATGTTCCCTTACTGCTCGTAATATATTACAGACATAACATGAGCACGACTTGCAACGTAAAAACGGTTTAAAAATGCTCTTATTAGGTTACATAACCAGTGCATTCATCAGTTTCATTGTAAGTAACCAACAGCTTCTACTCGTGTATTTGAAGCAGCAGTGGGAAGAGGACAAATTACTACACTGATCGTAGAAATGCTTTATATCAATGAGCCTAAACTTGAACCCTTGTCCCGAGTCACCAAATATCTATACTTGCAAGAATGTCAAGTGTTTGTTTAATTGCATATATTTATTGTCGCCACCGGTTTCCCATACGGGTAATGCCTCTGGAATAATGTCAGTCATTTTAAATATTTGGAGGATAGTGCATGATACGGAATATGTCCCAGTTCCAGAAGCGCACTTGGTTCTTTTACGAGCCCAGTATACAGCATCGTACACGGGTTTCATCCGAAAGACTGGTAAAACTGTTAGTAGTGAAGCGGGGATCGAACCTGCGATCCCTGGATTACTTGTCCAGCGCGTAATCACTGGACCACCGATCTATTAATGGCAAGCGTTATATCCGCTAGGAGTTATATCCGTTTATCATATTTTCATCGTTTGTCTCAATATTCATTGTACTTCCTTCGTGGAACTTTCAGTGACGTTTTAGGCATCATATCACTAAATGAGACTATTATCAGACATCAAGAAGCGACTTACTACGTGTTCAATCATTTCTGAGTTTCGTGAAATATTCTGTGTGAACATTATATCCAGCTCTTCAAGATGAATTATTATGAGTGTAGTGTCAGCGTCCATATTGTCGACATTTAAACAATGGCGGCGTTTCAACTTCGAAACTATTTTTGATCTGCCATTGCATGGCTTTTTGCGATGTCTATTTTTCAGCCATGAAACGTTACAAATACTATATTTATGTAAGATTGTACACTATGCATGTCTGAGCGAGTCATATGAAGTCTTGTGTAACATTAGGGGGTCCTAGGTTCGAACCCCACATCGGATGCACTTTCCCCTTGATTAGCTTCAACTGGTACACATTTATGATCAACCAATATTTTGATTTACAGAGCTCATGAGGAATCAACAGAATATCCACAATGTGATACTTATCACGGCCTATTTATCTCCTGTTTTATCCTTTACATGTATATATATGCTGATTGCCTAGTTAGAGAGCTATAAATACCATTGATGCATCTTGGTGGGAATGACCGTTGTCTTTGTTACAAGACAATACACCTAAGCAATGCATGTTTTATTTGAATTTAAAAATAGTTGATAAAACACTACTAACTGTTTAATGAAGATATCATGATCTACGTTGTTATATGAGATATACGTGTACTTTGTTATTATATCATACTAGTAATACATTATGCAGATCTAGATATAGCTATATATACGTGTATAATCTTTTCTCTGCATTTCACTTAAAGTGTCTTAACATTGTTAAGGTTAAACTAGTGATTTGCGGTCTTTCTTTCTTGTTTGATGTCATCTTATTCTTAAGTTCAATTATAACACATATCAGTTTTACCGAGTGCTATTAACAAGTTTGTCTTTTGTTTCGCTTTCGTTAAGACTAAGTTGTATAAGGCACTTATATCGCGTTTCAGTATGGTGTATTGCTAGGCTAAAATGCTCTTGTTTAAACATGATTTTTTTTTTCAGATATGAATCTGTATATCATTCACTATGTCTCTCATATGTACGGATTTCCATACTTTTGTCAACATTCCTTAGTATTTCCCTGTTATCTTAAATTCTTAACTAAATATTGTTTTGTTGATGAATTGATTTGTTTGTTCACTTTTGTATTGTTTAATGTTTTACATATTGTTCTGCTCTCCATGCATGGAGGAAATAAAATTATCTATCTATGTATGATTAGGCCCTGTACGTGCAAAGTTATTGCCCTGGACTTATCACTATAATCAGTACAGTTATTCACCTGGGGTTTCATGTATGGTTACGCCATGTACGTGCAAAGTTATTGCCCTGGACTTATCACTATAATCAGTACAGTTGTTCACCTGGGGTTTCATGTATGATTAGGCCATGTACGTGCAAAGTTATTGCCCTGGACTTATCACTATAATCAGTATAGTTGTTCACCTGAGGTTTCATGTATGATTAGGCGCTGTACGTGCAAAGTTATTGCCCTGGACTTATCACTATACTCAGTACAGTTGTGCACCTTGGGTTTCATGTATGATTAGGCCATGTACGTGCAAAGTTATTGCCCTGGATTTATCACTATAATCAGTACAGTTGTTCACCTGGGGTTTCATGTATGATTAGGCCATGTACGTGCAAAGTTATTGCCCTGGATTTATCACTATAATCAGT
The DNA here is from genome assembly GCA_032209605.1 of Mactromeris polynyma. Taxonomy (NCBI): domain Eukaryota; kingdom Metazoa; phylum Mollusca; class Bivalvia; order Venerida; family Mactridae; genus Mactromeris; species Mactromeris polynyma. Next base: position 8,194 of record JASFXZ010000106.1, on the reverse strand, counting down.
ACAGTTGTTCACTTGATAACTTGATAAGTTCCGCTTCCGTTAATAACAAGTCAAGTTTTTAGGCAGTGAGATAAAAAGTGTAATATTTATGTGATATATGGATAATTTGAGGACTATTTTTGGACTATAGAGAGATAAGTGATATTTCTATAAGTGGCAAAAATTTGATTTTGGTATTCATTGTAACTACGAAGTTTCAGGACTTTGTCTATAGTTTCTTTGTTTAGAAAGTGTATCGATATAGTTGAAGTATAGCTGTAGGACATATATGTTGGCATGATATGTGCTCACCCACCAAGATCCGTGACTCGTCACGCATGAGTGACGCGCTTTGTGTGTGGTCTTAGTGCGCGTTATTGGATTAATGTACCTAGCGACGGGACAATAGGTGCGCATATACTGGATTAACTACAGGCTACGTATCGTCTGATAGACAATGACTTCGTGTGGTAAAGAATTTGGTCCCACAACAGATATCCCAGGCAGTCCCCCTGGGTATGTAGATGGCGAGACGGACGTAGACGGACACGAGTCATCTAGGTCGTCTGCGTGGGACAGCGATGTCGACTGGGAAACTGAGGATTTGGAGATACTTGATCCAGACGATTTCTCAGTGATTCAGGAATATAGGACACTAGTAAGATCATACAGAATGTTACCTAGAGACATGTTTTTAACACAGATTCTAAGGGACTATTCTTCTAGTGAGGTGGACCTCGAAAGGATTCGAATTGAGTATTTTGAGCACTTGAAACAAGTGCAAGCTGAATTTCCGTTCGGCCCAGAAGCAGAGCTCAAACGACGTGTGTGCACACGATCAGGGGAGCCTGTGGCGATCAAACTTGCCCAGGATATTCACACCATTATCGATGTGGCAGAGGGAGGAGATCCCGGCATTTTGAAGCCTCTCATTAGTGCAAGGAAAACACAAAAATCTTCAGTCAACACTAAAACTCGAAATAAATCAACCACGCATACATGTAAGTGTAAAAGTGAGCTTAATGTTGTGAAAGAAATGGCGTCGAGCTTCCAGGCTGATCTGTTACTGTTAAAACAATCCCTCCACGCGAGTGAACGTTTAAGATCGGAACAAACAAAGTGCACAAGCTCCGTATTTGACGGTATACGAGAGGACGTCATTAAGTGCAATAACGGCATCAGAACATGTTTATCTGACACTGAATATTCCGTGAGGAGTCTTACATCATCCATGGTGCAACGTATCACCGAGTTAGAGAACAGAATAAGGCTTCTTGAAAGCTTTCTTGATATAGAGCAAATTGTAACAATCGCTAGTATCAAGGCTGATACGTTATTCTGTGAAGTTAATGCTAGCGAATTATCAACGCCTAAGAGGAATGTTAACGTGGAAAAGTGCTGTGACGCATATCAAGGACAAAATAATTATATTAAGTCTCCTACTGTCGAAGTACAAGGTGATCATGGGCGTAGCGCTGTACGTATATCGTCACTCCAAGATGATGCATCTGGTGTCAAAACAGCGACATACAACATTCATCACGGTCATCAAGCTGGTCTTCCAGAAACAGGAAACCAAATACCGGTTCATATCACCTCCCGGTTCAGACAAGAAACTAGCATAGAGGAAGTAAACACCGACAGTTTTGTGACCCAAAGTCGGAAGCGGACAAAACGATACTGCATCTTGGGATTGAGTTCTAGTGCGAACACTGGCGTTTTAACTACGGTTGTCAACTCCAAGGGACCGAAAGTTTCAAACGTACGTGTCTTCCCGATACGTAGAGACCCGACGAAAGTGCGTGTGAGATTAAATATGCATGCTGACGATCACGCCGACATGGTATTGGCGGACGATTTCTGGCCGGAATATGTGACATGTACACCATGGGAACCGAGACGGGACCCTATGAGCCGTCGATATACACCACGTGACGTACCCCCACGTATGCGGCATCTTGAAGGAAGATACCACTCGGGGCAACGATTTGACAATACTGGGATAATCGAGATGAGTGGCTACGAACGCGCGAATGGATATGGATCATTGACTAATTCTACATATGTGGATTAGGTCGTCCGATAACGTTTTGTGATAACTATATATTGAACTATAATATTATGGCTGCTAGTTTAAACCTTTTGACGTGGAATGTGACTGGTGTAATGTCAAGTTCTTCGTATTTATGTGACGTTATAACAGAAGGTAATATAGACATATGTGGAATCTCTGAACACTGGTTTTTGCCTCACAATATGTACTTTCTAGGATGTCTATCTAGTGACTACAGCTATCACGCTGTTTGTGATAAAGACTTGTACCTTAACACTCATAGAAGGAGGGTTGGCAAAGGTGGAGCAGCGATATTGTGGCACAAGAAGTACAACAATGTTGTTGTACCCTTGAACATAGACAGTGACCGTATAGTCGGAATACAACTGGAGTACACTCCAGGACAATATATGTTTATATTTCAGGTTTACCTGCCATATACCAACCATAGTATTGACAGTTTTAGGGAATGTATTGATATGCTGTATGATCTGTTTTATTTTTATCCTGACAAGGGATTAACTATATTTATGGGAGATTTTAACGCTAGTCTGAACCGCGCTCTCATGCATAGCAGAGATAATATATTTCGTAAATTTCTCAGCGACTGTAATTTGTGTGCAGTTAATACACTTCCATCATGTTTTGGTAAAGATAATACATATGTATCGTATGATTACCAATATACTTCTATGATTGATTATATTTGCTTACCTATTGAATGTTCTAATCTTGTAATGCATTGTGAAATTGCTGAAGATTGTTGTTTAAATGTTTCTAGACATCAACATATTTTATGTTGCTTAGAATATGATGTATACACGTGCGAGTCCCAGGAGACAGAGGGTAACATTAACTGGAGGAAATTTAGTGATGAGATGGTGCTTGATTATCAACACTTACTATCTAGGGACGATGACTTGAAGGGATATAGTGACGGCGAATTAAATAAAGCCGAAATAGATTATGTTTACAAAAAAATGTGCGCAAAGATTGTGTCAGGTGCAAATAGAGTATTCCCTAGGAAACGCTTCAGGTCATTTTTGAAACCGTATTGGTCACCAGAACTCACGAAAGCTCATCAAGCGATGAAATTAGCACGAAAAGAGTGGTGTTGTGCCGGTAGATCACGTGGTCGTGTAAGTGATGAAGAGTGTGAATACAAAAGACTAAAGAAGGAATTCCGTAGATGCCACAGAAAACAAGTGAATAACTATCTTAAGTCAATGGATAGAAAAATTGAAACCAACGCTGAGACAGACTCAATACAGTTCTGGAAAGATGTAAATTCTCGGAAATGCATATCCAAAAGTAGTTCAGGTGCTGGAATGAAATTTAACGGCATACTATATAGAGGAAGAGACAGTTTGACGGAACAATGGGGCATATATTTCAAAGATTTATACTCGTGTTCAGAATCAGAATATTTTGATAATGTGTGGAAAGACTATGTTATATCTACAGTTGATAAGACAATCACTTCTCTAAAAACAGATAGCAGTGCACGTATATCTACGTGGAGAAAGCTATACAATATTTGCCTACTGGAAAATCGGGTGGTATTGATGGTGTGGTTTATGAACATTTACGACAGAGCAAGCAGACAATCGCCCCCATTCTGGCACATCTATTTACATAAATGTTACGCTTGGCTTATATACCACCTGAGATGAAAAGGGGGATAAAAATAACATTGCACAAGGGAGGCAAAAAACGCAAAGACGATCCTAACTGTTACAGAGCAATAACACTGTCCTCTTGTGTGTTGAAATTGAGAGTCTAGCGGTCAATGCGTTTGTATGTACAATCAGCGTATGTGCTTACCAACTCTGGCAGATGACATGGCTTTAGTGTCTTTTTCTAAAGCAGGACTCGACCGCATGCTAGATATGTGTTGGAAATATTCACGGAAATGGCGTTATTTCTACGATGCCAATAAATGTGAAGTTGTAGTGTTAAATGAACAAAAGACTGCGCAACAAGAATGCAGATTTTCTATAGGACCATATACAATCATGAAGAGTGATAGTTACCGTCATCTGGGGGTGATTTGTGATAAACATTTGTCAACCAGAGAAAACATCAATGAAGCATGTTTAAAACTTCGAGGAACATTCTTTAGTATATGTGGTGGTATTGATCCAACTTCTATAAGTCCAGTAACGTTTAGTATCATTTATAAATCTGTTGTACTACCCAAGGCACTATATGGATGTGAATTATGGAATTCGTATTATAAAGAGGACATGCACCGACTTGAAATATCTCAAAATACTTGTCTTAGGCATATGCAACAACTAAACGGATCCACGAGTACTGCATATATACGCTGTAGTGTAGATATAGAAAGTGTTGAAACGTTCATAGATTATAAAAAACTGCAGTTCTTCGGACAATTATGTAGATTGTCGAGTAAGTTCTTAGCCAAGACTATTTTTATACATCGTCTAGTGAGATTTTGCAATGGAGATCGCCAATACTCTGGTTATATCCCAGACATTTATCGTATATTGTGCAAGTACTCCCTGACTGATATTTTATATACTTACTTGCAGACTGGTAACTTTCCGGTTAAATCTAGGTGGAAACTTACACTGATAAGTCACGTGTTGATTCCAGCCAAGCAACGTCAGCTAGACTGCATTGTACAGGACGGAAATGAATGGGTTTCACAGAGTGTTGTGCGAGTTAACCGATGTTCGAGCCTTTGGTATATCTGCAGGAATACGCCGTCCTTAACTTCTTTGTGCAGAATACTTAACCGATCTGCAGCTATATTCTTATCAAGACAATTCCCACGACAATGTAGAAAGTGCTTGCAATGTACCCAAAATTTAACAGAACATTTGATTTGTTTCTGCTCTGTGAATGACCGTAAGGGTCGGAGGCTATGGGATGCGTTAATAGACAACGTCGGATATAAATGTTTTATCAACTTCATTAAGCTGAAACCGACAGGTCAATGTAGTGTTCTCCTGGGGCTCGCCGTAAAAAATGATGATATAGTGTTCCTTAATTTCTCAATTGTCAAAGTGCTTGTTAAGCTTATATAAGTGCAGCAGACTGTGTGATACATGTAATAGTTTAACTGTACTGTTGTCTTTGTTACAAGACAATACACCTAAGCAATGCATGTTTTATTTGAATTTAAAAATAGTTGATAAAATACTACTAACTGTTTAATGAAGATATCATGATCTACGTTGTTATATGAGATATACGTGTACTTTGTTATTATATCATACTAGTAATACATTATGCAGATCTAGATATAGCTATATATACATGTATAATCTTTTCTCTGCATTTCACTTAAAGTGTCTTAACATTGTTAAGGTTAAACTAGTGATTTGCGGTCTTTCTTTCTTGTTTGATGTCATCTTATTCTTAAGTTCAATTATAACACATATTAGTTTTTCCGAGTGCTATTAACACGTTTGTCTTTTGTTTCGCTTTCGTTAAGACTAAGTTGTATAAGGCACTTATATCGCGTTTCAGTATGGTGTATTGCTAGGCTAAAATGCTCTTGTTTAAACATGATTTTTTTTCCAGATATGAATCTGTACATCATTCACTATGTCTCTCATATGTACGGATTTCCATACTTTTGTCAACATTCCTTAGTATTTCCCTGTTATCTTAAATTCTTAACTAAATATGATTTGTTGATGAATTGATTTGTTTCTTCACTTTTGTATTGTTTAATGTTGTACATATTGTTCTGCTCTCCATGCATGGAGGAAATAAAATTATCTATCTATGTATGATTAGGCCCTGTACGTGCAAAGTTATTGCCCTGGACTTATCACTATAATCAGTACAGTTGTTCACCTGGGGTTTCATGTATGGTTACGCCATGTACGTGTAAAGTTATTGCCCTGGACTTATCACTATAATCAGTACAGTTGTTCACCTGGGGTTTCATGTATGATTAGGCCCTGTACGTGCAAAGTTATTGCCCTGGACTTATCACTATAATCAGTATAGTTGTTCACCTGGGGTTTCATGTATGATTAGGCGCTGTACGTGCAAAGTTATTGCCCTGGACTTATCACTATAATCAGTACAGTTGTGCACCTGGGGATTCATGTATGATTAGGCCCTGTACGTGCAAAGTTATTGCCCTGGATTTATCACTATAATCAGTACAGTTGTTCACCTGGGGTTTCATGTATGGTTACGCCATGTACGTGCAAAGTTATTGCCCTGGACTTATCACTATAATCAGTACAGTTGTTCACCTGGGGTTTCATGTATGATTAGGCCCTGTACGTGCAAAGTTATTGCCCTGGACTTATCACTATAATCAGTACAGTTGTGCACATAGGGTTTCATGTATGATTAGGCCCTGTACGTGCAAAATTATTGCGCTGGATTTATCACTATAATCAGTACAGTTGTTCACCTGGGGTTTCATGTATGGTTACGCCCAGTACGTGCAAAGTTATTGCCCTGGACTTATCACTATGATCAGTACAGTTGTGCACCTGGGGTTTCATGTATGATTAGGCCCTGTACGTGCAAAGTTATGGCCCTGGACTTATCACTATGATTAGTACAGTTGTTCACCTGGTATTTTTGATACACATTCACAAACTATGAACAGAATAATGACATTTGCTTTTATGACAAAGGCACGACATTTTCGTAAGATTTTCTTACGACGTTCTCAAGATCGCAAGAGCGTTTAATCAATATTTTCGGCTATATATGCAGACGCTACGAATTCGTAGGTTTTTAACGAAAATGCTACTAATGGTTATAGGCATTCGTAAAGTTCGTAACAAAAATGATATCAATAATTCACATTAATCAACAACTGTTTTGAACTTTTTAATCAATTAATCTACTTCATATCACATGAAATTGTCTGGCATTACTGAAAAAAACACACACAAAAAAACATTAATTTATGTATTGTTATCGTATAAAGATGATTCCATACATACTAGCTGATACAGTAGTCAATCGCAGTAATAATCAGTCACAAAGTAAAACTTCTGACAATCAAAAGGTAATTTAAAGATGGAATAAGAATAGTGTGTATGTGGATTTGTATATGGAATCTACGAATCTCGTTTTGTGGTTTACATTTAAAGTACAGTATCAACTATGTCATACAACTTTTAAAATGGAACATTATAATTTGATTATTGCTAAGCTTAATGAAGACATGAAATTGATGACAAACATATCAAGACAGATTCATTATGAACCGTCTTATAAATCATTAGAATTACAGTGGTTGTGACTTAAAGCATCATTTCACATTTTCTTTAGTAATAGTCTGCATCCTTAACATCACCAGCTGAATAAACATCCTCAATGACATTTGACTGTAAAATAAAGTATAAATCCTCAATAAATTAGATCTTCAAGTATTCAATACTCAACAGTATGTTGAATTGCATTATAATAATTCTATGTCATATTATTTTGGCTTAAATATGTTGTTTTGGAATGGTAATATGTAATCTATGCCACAATTTTGCGGTTTGTTGCATACACTGTCTCGCCGAGAACGCATGTAAAATATCTGTAATCTGTTATGACTATTTAGAAAACAAATAATCAAAATCATGCTTTATATCTCGAATTTTCTAAAATTCACAAACCCAAATTACATGCTTTCTCGCTATTTGTCACACTGTTTATTACTGTAAAGCTGATTATTGCTGCTTTGTAAAAAAACTTTTCAGTGTTCAATATGAAAATAAATATATCTATCTATAATACTGTAATATGCTCAAACGTATAAATGTGTGTATGATCGTTACTGTACAGAGACGACGAATATACCATTCGCATGACGAAGACTCTACACGAACCCACATACACTTGTTCTTCGGAAATTCTGTTTCAAGTACAACAAGGCTCAGCCTCTGACAGGACTCGAACCATGACCTCCTGTTTTGAAGGCCGATTCTCTACCACTTCAGTTATTATCGTTGACAATTATTTTATGTCGGAGATTATCCACACATTCATGGTATTTCAAGGAGCATACCTAAACCTGTTTGTAGTTTAAGTATATAGGCGGTTAACAGTTAATACAGTTCATTAGTGTGCTCCCTCATCATGTGTACAGGTGGTGGTGTCCCTGGAAATTTGTTAAAATGTTGGTACTTGTATGAATTGGTCGTTCTGCATTTTGGACAAGAT